>PVKN010000407.1:69832-80034 GCA_004027915.1 Capromys pilorides | reverse complement strand
AACTCTACATACAGTAGTACTTTCCTGTACACTACTTATTTTGTTCAGAATATGTCTATAAAAGCCACATATGTTTCCAGAATTAGTATTTCATTCACTATAAGAAACAGTAGTTTATTCTGTGAGCATAACACAATTTGTTTATATATCCACCCATGCCTACATGTCTCAGATGGTTAAAGTTTTAGCCTTAAAGAAGCTGCTCTAAACATTCATGTGAAAATTTCCATTTCTCTTAGGCAAATATCAAGGGGTTGAATAGATGGATCAGCACGCTGATGTATGTTTGTGTGTAAAAGAAAAAGTGGTACCATTTGACTCTATCCACCAGGAATGTACCAAAATTTCAAGGGCTACACAGCCTACTTGAAATTTAGAGTTGCTGATCTTTCTTGTTTTGTATTACTTGGCACTGCATCGTCATGTGAGTCAGTTATTTTGCGATGACCAATGAGGTTGTTCCTTAAATTTATTTCCATGTTAACCATCTGTGAAGTGTACACTGAAGCACTCCATTGCTGGTACTTACCTTTTACTGAGTTTGCAGTTTTGTTGTTGATGATGACGATGATCTAAGTCTGTTTCTAATGGCTTGCTTAGCTTCTTTCTGACTTTGGGTCATGTTTCCCTGTTCCATTGCAAGCTGATTATGTTTGCACTGAATGCGAGCTGTTCTAGTGTCAAATGATCACCTCCATCAGCACAGAACCAAGTCTCATGGCTGCTTCTCCTTTGCCAACCAGTGTGATGCTGCCTTTCAGCAGAGCTTGCTGGAGGGCACTGCAGAGAAGAGGCTTTTGCTTCCAGGTTCTCATTCAGCTCATCCGCACGGCTCTTGTGTGTGTTCTCTCTTCGGCACCCGTTCCCATGACTCTGGAAGCTGTCTCCCATGTTGCTTTCTGGTGACTTCCCCCAGTTCATGGACTCGGGCCCCACTTCTAGGCAGATGGGTACTCAGCCAAGGACTTGATGGCAGCCTCAATAGGCATCAGGGGCTCTTTACCTTCAGCCTCCTGAAACTCCCTTTCCCAGCTCCTTCACTCAGCAGGACGCCAGGTTCATTCAGAGTCCATCTAACTGTGCAGCAGCCCGGAAACTGCCTCTAAATACAGCATGAGTGGTAGCAAGGAGCAAGGCTCCCCTTGTTTGTGGCCCTTCCCTCAGACCACAGCCCTGCCTGCCTGTCGCCTAGTGTCTGAGCACTGCTGTTTCACACACTTGGTGCAGTTTTCTAGCTATTTCCAACAGAAGAGCTACTCCTGTAGTAGTTAATCCTTCTCGGGTTTAAGCAAAAGTTCATTTGTCAACATCTTGAAACAATTTTTGTCCACATTCTTCAGGAACACTGGTCTCTGATTCCCTTATGGGTTATGCTACTTTACAAAAAAGAACTGGAAAAATGTTTACTCCTCTTAGCTTCTAAAAGAGTTCTTCAGGAGGACTGGTATTATTTCTTCTTTCAACATGTGGTAGAGCTCACAGTAACAAAATCCACCTCGCCCTGACATTTTCCTTGTGTGAAGGCTTCTTTATTGCAAAATTTATTTCTAAAGTCAATAATGGATATTAAAGTTTTCTGTTTCTTCTTGAATTGGTTTTATTAAGATGTGTCTTTCAAGGACTGTGTCCTTTTTGTGTAGGTTCTAGAATGTATTGGTATGATTTATAAATAACATCCCTTAGCATCTTTTTAATGTCTACTAGAGCTGTAGGGGTATCCCCTCTTTCATTTTGCAAAGTGGTAATTTGTGACTTCTCTTTTTTCTATTGATTTTTACCATTAAGATGTTTCCCTCCTTTCGCCTGGTTTTGGTTAGTTTCTTAAGATAGAAATTTTGATCACTAATTTGAAACTTTTTCTCCCTTGTGAAAGGCATTTCAAGCCATTAAATTTCCCCTGAAAGTACCATTTCAGCTGTATCACATAATTTTGGTACGTGCTGTCATTATCAGTGAATTCAAAATAGTTTTGGATTTCCTTGTGATTTCTGTGACCTGTGAGTTATTTGGAAGTATACGAATAAATATCAAACTGGGAGTGTTTCCTGGTATTTCACTGTTACTGATTTCTAACTGAAGGCATTTGGCCAGGTGAACTTGGAGCTGCCTGGACCTTAGCCTCTTCTATGACTCGCTCCTGACCAGCAGGTGGTCTACTTGGCAACCGCGCCCTGCATCCCTGGGAAGGATATGCATTCCCAGGCACAGCACCCCACAAGCCAGCTGGATACAGCTGGCTGACACTGTTACTAAAACCTGCTATTTCTTTCACCATTTCCCCTGTACCTGTCCTACCGGTGGCTTGGGGAAGGGAGTCGCAGTGTGTATGTGGCTGTACACATGCCGACCTCACTGCTTCCGTCCGTGTTTGCTCTGTGCCACATGAAGCTGTGCGGAGTGTGTGCACACTCGTGACTCACATGTTTACTTAATGAACTGATTCTTTTATCGCCACGAAACATCCCTCTGTCTCTAATAAAATCACTGTTTTGAAGTCTACTTTTCTGATGTAATTATAATTAGTTTTCTTATGGTTACTGTTTGCATGGCATATCGTTTTCTACTTTGTTATTTTAACTACCTACGCTATTATGCTTAAAGCTTGATTTGGCTTTTGCTGTGATTTGAGGTTCTTTGTCTCCTCCAAAACTTCACACGTAGGAAACTGAGTCCCTGCACCAGCACTGCTGGGAGGTGCAACCTCGGGAGAGGTCATCAAGAAAGGGTACCCAGGAGTGGGCACGCCCTTTTCCTGTACCCAGGAGTGTGGCCAGAATTCCCTCACCTGGTCCTGGCCCTCAATTTGGGACTTCCCAGCCTCCAGCATTGCCTTGCTTTTCTATTTTGGTTTTCGCTTTTTGCGTCCAAGCATTCAAGCCCAGGGCCCAGCACTTGCTAGGCAGGCACGACAGCTCTTTGTTCTTCACTTGGAGACAAAGTCTCCTTCGGCTGCCCGCTGGCCATGGCCTCCCACAAGCTGGGATTGTTGATGCGCCCACATAGCAAACCTGCCTTCTTGTCTTTAGAAAGCAGTCTTGATGCTCTGCAGTAGCAGCCCAAAGCAACCCTCCTGTCTCTAAATCTGGCATTAGGCAACAACCTAGAAAGAAAATTCAAACAAGGAAAAAGCCACATATGCGGACAATGTCTGAGAAGTAACACTTCCACAGCAGTAGATTCACTTGCTGGGAAATAAAACTTGTATGTTTTTTATCAGAACCACAGTCCAGAGCTCTCCCACAGCCGAGGACTCTGCTTCCCCGGCAGTGCCCTGAGGCCAAGGGTGCCCCCGCCTGCTCCCGAGCTTTGTTCCCCT
This sequence comes from Capromys pilorides, assembly GCA_004027915.1. Classification (NCBI taxonomy): domain Eukaryota; kingdom Metazoa; phylum Chordata; class Mammalia; order Rodentia; family Capromyidae; genus Capromys; species Capromys pilorides. Next base: position 76,718 of record PVKN010000407.1, on the reverse strand, counting down.
CCACTGACACAGTACACAGTCGGAAATGCCTGCCTCTCCAGAGCTGCAGGGACAACATACGGACAGCGGAGAGCGCTATAAACTGTGGCATGCTATGTACGTGCTCAGGCACGATGCTGCTAGCTGACAGACGATGTCCAGCACGCCCCACAAACCTAATTCACGCAGCCACTAGGACGCATCCATTCTAACTGGATGTAAAATATCACATCTGAGACTGAACCAGATACCCATCATGAAAGAGTAGATGCAGAGAGCTTGTAATGATCAGTACCTTTCCTCAGGAAAGTCAAGAATAACAGGACAGGAATAACCCCTCGTTTCAGCTATCTTCTAACACTGGTCTCCCTTCAGCTGATTTTAATTCTGACTTTGTAAAAACCTGAATAGCAATAAACTCCAGGAGAAACTCTGAGCCCAGGAGAGGTACATGTCAGCCCACTCAGAGGTGGGCATCACCTACTTGGCCCGTCCACAGGGGCAACGCATCTCTGTGCCCAAAACTGCAGAGAAGGGCCTCCCACGCAGGACCCTGCGCTGCCGCTCGGGATTCCCTGGGGTCTCCTCTACTAGGCACACCACTGAAGCTCCTCAGATCTGTCCACCCATCTGCACGCAGAGCACCAGCTCCACAGCTCTGGCTTCCTGGAGGGAAGCTCACAGTGCCACCAGCGGCCCCCTGCTGAGTCACCAGTCCAAACTAACAGCTCTTTGGCCCTCTCTCTAGCCTGGCGTCCCCCTTCTGGGCACTCTGTCCAGGACATTCCAGGCCACCCTCCCAGGAAACCCTCAAGGAAGCACCCACACCATATTCCTCTCTGTACAAGTGGTCTTCTCTAGCAGTGACTCCTTCCTGACCCACAGGGAAGACATGGGAGAATACAAGCGTACGTGCACGGTTACTACTCTACCGCGAGCCTGCAACACGGTGCTCAGGCCCAGCTGTGTTCTACCTGACATTCACAGGGATCACAGCCAGGGGACAGGAGACAAGCGCCACAGGACATGGAACCTGCCAGCCTAAAGTCAGCCTTCCTCTAATCCCGGCACTGGCACTGAGAAGGCTGAGGCTGGAGAATCCTTGTGAGTTCAAGGCCAACCTGGGCTACAAAGCAATTTCAAGGTCAAGTAGAACTGCACAGTGAGACCCTGTCTCAAAAAGACCAAAACAAGAAAAGAGAAGACAAGAGAAGAGAAGCTGGCCTCCCCACAGCCCCACCTCCAGCCTGGGCCTCACAGCAACCAATCAGAAGTACAACCGACACTAAGCAACAAGGGTCTCTGACAGGGGCAGGGGGAACTGCACAGGGCTGAATGTGTGCTGGGCATGCATGAGGATTCATCCCTGTACCCAAGAAATACGACTATCGATTATCAAAAGACGACCTAGTTAAATGTGGGCAAAGACCATGAAAAGGTATTTCTTCCGAGAAAATACACACAGTGCTGGCAAACAGGTAAAAGGCGGGCAAAATCATCAGCCACCAAAGAAATCACACCCAAAGGCAGATGCCACTTCACAGATGCCACTTTTGAGATGTAGGAAACTGAAACCACATATGCTGCTATGACAATGCACTGTGCCGCCCCGAGGGGGTTCTGGGCGGTCCTGGGTGGAGTCCAGCAACTCCCCACCTGACAATCAGCTATGAAAAGAAAGGTGGGCACAGTAGAATTTTGCAGGCTTCAGCCCCATGGCTTAGCCCTTGCTTTGGGGCTTGGCATGAGGCAGCAATGAACAGCAGGACGAGGAAGGGGCAGGAGGCCCGACACCCCACTCCATGGCATGACCAAGGGTCCCACCAGGCTCTACCTGTTAAAGATTCCATCATCTCCCAAAGGGGCCACAGGCTCCAACCAAGCCTTCAGCACAGGGGACCTTGGAAGATACAGACCCACATTAAAGCACAATGGAGTATCATCTGACCAAAAGCACTATCAACACTGCATGTCAGCACATGGGCGAGCCTTGACAACCATAAGCAAGGTAAGAGGCCAGCCCCAAAGAGCCGTCTACCACCAACCTGTTAATAAGAAATAGCCACAAGAGGCGGATCTACAAAGACAGCAAGCAGAACAGTGGCTGCCCAGGGCCAGGGAACACAGAGTGTGAATAGAAACGAATGCCGGGGGCCACGGCTTCTTTCTGACATGATGAAAGTGTTCTATAGTTCTTTAGTCGTGATTGCAAGACGCAACAAATATACTAAAACTCAATGAACTGGACACTTTAAACAGTAGACTGAATGATATGTAAGTCATATCTCAATGAAGAGGCTTTAAGAGTCTCGGGCAAGAATTTGTGGTGGGGTGCTGAGTATCAGGGCTCTGCGCACATTATACACCCACAGCCGTGGAACTGCACCCCGGCCCAGAAGAGGCAATGTGTTTCGATTACCACAACCTTAATGGAATCATGGAGAATGGAGGTATAACCAGGGCTTCAGCGTGCAACTCTGATCAGAACTGAGGAGGGCAGCAAAGGAGGGGGGGGGGGGCTGGATCAGAAGAGGGCGGGGCCTGACCGAAGAAATGGCCCAGGGTCCATACAGCTGTCCCCGAGACCCTCATGCCTTCACTGCAGTAACCGAATCTCCCAAAGGCCTGCCCAAAGTGGGTGAGTTTTTGTTCTTATTAACTGGTGAGGGCTTAAGGTTGCCCTAATGCAAAACAAACCATTAAAGAGCATACCGAGACTAGGAATGCCAAGTGCACCGTGCAAGGGTGGGCACAGGAGCCAGGCAAACCCTAGAGCCATCCCCAGCCCAGAAACAAGGCACCCCAGCACCACCCCTCATAGAAGCAGAGCAGAATGGTGTCTACTGTTCACATCCAGCCTCTCACCCCAGGAGCCAGTGATTTCATTTCTGGGAATCTGGTCCAGGGAATTAACCAAAATTCAAACAAATGTTTATGCAGAAAGATGGTAATTGTAGCATTATTTATATATTTTTAAAAGATATGATCTAAATGTCTAATAACATGGAACTGATGAGAGTAATATCCATTCGCTGCTGTAGTGAGTAATTTTCTGTTGCTGTAGTGTCCATTCTGAATACACGCTGGGATCTCTCCCGGGCAGGGCTTTCTCACACGCAAAATGTTTAGGGGGAAACTCTGGCCTCTCAAAGTCTACAGCAGGGAAAAGGCAAGCGCAACTGACCTGCAGCTCCAGAAGCCAGCCCCACCCGGCTGGGGAAGAGGGCCCCAGTCATCTGTTAGCCACTTCACAAGGTCTAATTACACTGGTTTTCCCTTCGATACATTGATCCCACAGCCAATGTTGCATGGCATTTAATTAAAGGAAAGACCGCTGCTATTTCATGTTAAAAATCTAAATCCTTTCAGACAAATTATAAGTTTGAAGTTCACGTTTTTTTACTTCTCAGCAGGAACCATTAAAGACAGACCTGAGCCTTATATACTTCAGCATGAAAATAAGCTACATTTATATCTGCGTGTACATGTGTGTGCGTGTGTGTGTCTGTAGCGCGCACACGGCACCGAGCACTCCATGCCTCCCACCCCCAGTCAGCAGTCTGCTGACAGCAGCACCTGGCAGCAGGTCCCTCCGCTCCTGGATGGGCTGCAGCAAGTGCTGTCCGATGCTGTAAGCCAACCAGCAAACGGGAACAGCGCCATGTCTCTCCCAGCACAGCTTTCACCATAGCCTCGCAGCTCGAGCCCAGATACCACCACTACCCTCCTGCATCTGCTCACCTCCGCATCCCTCTGCACAACTTGTCAGCAGCAGACGCTCTCCAACAAAGCCATCAGAGAAATCGGGGAGAAGGAGCTATCTCGCAGCACTCCTAGAGGGCTCACTCAAACCACCGTGCTCCAGTGGCTCCAAAGGCCACCAAGCGCACACACGCCTAGGTGCTTGGAATCCACAGGATGGGAAGCTGGCATGCAGAGACTGGAAACAGTCTTATCCATGATAAGCTCAATTAATTTTAGATAAGTATGCAATGTAGTTACAAAGGCAAAGCAACATAATCCCATAGTCTCTTGCATATAATTTCACTTGAAATCCACTGAGAAAAGGTTCAGATGGCAACAGAAGACCCGGGGACAGCCAAGCACTGACCACCCCCCACCCACAGGCTCGCAGCCCACCACCAGACACAGCCAGGCTCGCTCCAGCGAATGCTTTGCCCTATTTCCACAGCTGACCCACAGCTGACCAAAGTCCCGCGGAGGCTCCAGCCTGGCCCATGCCATGAAGCAGCCAATCCCCTTCCCTGTGCAAACCCAACGCCTTCTGCACACCTCTGCTCATACCAGCATTAGCTGCACTGTCTCTGGGCCCACCTCCTCCCTGAGCACAGATCTCCAGCAGCACAGGGAGCGTGTCTCATAGCCCTGCACTTCTCTGTGCTAGTGGATCACTGCAGACAAGGAGCTGGGGATCAGTATAAGGCTAGGTACAACCCTCCCCTTCTCCCGTCTACACAAAGGGTGAAAAGCTTCAGGTTAGCCTTCCCCAAGGTCGCCATTCACACCTGCATTATGTGTAAGGGAAGGGCACCGCCATATACATGGATTCAAAGCAGATACCCTGGACACAATAATCATGCTAGGACAGCAGGGGCGCCCAAGCACTTCCAGCACCCAGACTGTGTCCAGCCTGGAACCAGGGCACAGTCAAGTCACGCTGAGTGGCATGAGGCTGAGGAGGCTTCCTGATACCGAAAATGGGTAGATAGACACATTCCAGGCAAGAAGCATCCTAGCTCTTGCTGCTCTTATTACCATTCCAACGGTTACAGTGCTGCTATCTGCTGTGTCATCAGACGACGTATGTTTTAGTACATATCTTAATAGTTACTATGCACAAATGTCTGGTAGAAATTAATAATGAAAAGTCTGGGATCAGGGCTCCTGTGTGAGGCTGGAAAAGAGGAGGAACCAGTAATTAGGAGTCCAGTGGTGAAGGGCGTTAAATACCAGGAGTCTGAACTAAGTCCTGGGAGCAACAGTGAGCTGCTAAAGTGGTGGAGAAAATGCATCTCACTGTGGCTTGCCTGCTGCTGAGGCCGGGAACACATCATGCAGCAAGAACCAGGGTTCAACCAACATGGGGTGCCAGGAAGGAGCAAAGAGCAGAATGTAATGAATGCCCCCAGGATTTAGCCCGGTAAGAGAGACCACGGCATCTGACGGGAAGAGGAAGTGAGGGAGGTGGCTAGCTGAATGAGAGAGGAGGCCAGGCCGAGAGGGCAGAGAAAGGTCTGTGCTTGGCCTGCACGCAGAAGCATGCTGGGCATGGTCTTCGTGAGATGGTTTCTCTCCGAAGGGCAATTCTCCCTGCACTTCCCAAGTGAGGGAAGGACACTCCGTGGCCTGCAGCTCAGGCAGTGTTCGTGATCTCTCCACTTTACTTCACTGGACGTGTTTTAGAGAAAGAAGCCAAGCAGCAGGCTGCAGAAGATGGGGTAGGGGGCACCAAGACGGAGCAGACACCAGGCCAAACCAAGCTGAGAAACGTGCACTGGTAAGCACACGTGCAGTCTCGGACGGTCAGGGTATACGGACAGGACACTCCCAAGCAAAACTCACAGAAGTCCACAGAGTAGCATCTCCAGGGCCTGCTCCCTGATGCAGCAGCCTCCAAGGGCAGAGAGAGCAGCCAAGAAGCCCTCCTGCAGCACAGCGGACAGTGCGGGGCTCTGGGCCTGCCTCAGCCGGTGCTGAGCGCAGGCAACTGGTCACCACCATCTGCTGCTGGGTCTCCAGTGAGTGCTCAGTGAGGATTTGTGGACTTCCTGCATTTCTCAAGGGGCAGTTAATTCATCCATAACACAGGCAACTGAATTAACAGCTTCTTGGCTTCCGTTCAGCTCTCAAGCACAACCAGGCAATGGTGGCATCTTTGGTGACCTCCACAAGACCCATTTCTGTAGAGTGGGGAGTAGAAATCAGACTTCTGGGAAATGGCACGGTATGCTTATGTGCCTCAGACCATCTGCATTAGATTTTCTGTCTGAGTCACCTCTCAGTCAAGGGAACAAAATACCCAGCATCCACAACTTAAAGGAGGGGAGACTCATCTGGTTTGTGGTGTTGGCAGGCTCAGTCCCTGGTCGGCTGCTCCAAGGCAGAAGAAACACGGCCGAAGGACATGCCAGAGCAAAGAGGGAAAGAGAAAGAAGAGTGGGACAAGAAGGAAAAGGCTGGAACAGAACATACCCTTCCAGATCACGTCGCAGTGGCATCTCCAACCAGGCCCCACTCCTAAGGCACATTCAGCTATGAATTCATCAGTGATCAGATCCACTGAGGAGCACAGTGCTGCTGGATCCAACCACCTCCCACAGGTCCCACCTCTGAACACTTTAGGCTATGGGGGGACACTTTAGTCTGTGGCAAGTGAAACCCTAAGGATCTCAGATGAGGCACAGCATCAAGATCCCTGCTCTAACTGCAGGAAGAGCCTACAGCCCACAGCGAGTATGAGTGCACAGCCCATCCCGGGCATTATCACAGGCTCCTAACTCCTGGAGACACCTCCCACAGTAAGGACTAGTGCCTTCTGGAAGTAGGCGCCCTCATGCCCCCTCGCCTGCTCTGCGTTCCTGGTCTCTGCTCAGTTCCAGAGGTCCCTTTGTTGTCTTTGTTTACTGTCCAAAGCAGTTAGAAATGTAAAGTGGGTTGGAGCAGCCACAGAAGGAGATGGAAATAAAGACAAAAGGTCAAGAGGCACAAGCACTCCGGAACGAAAGGATGGTCAGGAAGAGCCAAGTCGCCCCTTGAACCCCGTCAGCCTTCTGCAGATCTGTGTCTACTGAGGCCACGCTCTTCAGCAGCCTTTCCAATCCCCAGCTAGAAGGGGCTGCAAAGGGGTCTCAACCTCAACAGCAACAGCGGGGGGTGGGGGGGGGGG
>PVKN010000407.1:0-69732 GCA_004027915.1 Capromys pilorides | reverse complement strand
CAGAGAGCACAGGAGTAAGAGTGAGTCCTGAGGGGGCTGGTGCAAAGAAACCTGCATGTCAGCGCATCAGCGTGTCACCAAGGATGCGGGTGAACATGTGGAGCCCAGGCAGGGCCCAGCAGAGCAGGACAACGTAGCTGGCCCCTCGACCTTTGACCCAGGACATGTCAGCAGCACTTCTGCTGATACAAGAAGAAGCCAGGATCCCACACGACTGAGAGCAGACGAATGCCACTAAGGATCCCAACCGCTCACACTCAGCCCCAGGAGCCCACGACCTCTGCTCGGCCCCAGAGAAATGGGCAGCAAGGGCTCAGCATCACTAAAGGGCCAGCCCACCTGTCCCCTGGGCTGTGAGGGGGTGGGGCTCCCAAGAGCCGCAGGTACCCTGTCTCTGGACTCTCTCCTGCTTTGGCAGGCCAAGCCAACAGCACACAGCAGACTTGAGATGGGAATGACCAAGCACATAAAACACACACAGGAAGCATGGCCAGCTGCTGACGACCCTCGGGCCCCAGAGTCCCACCACAGTGCAACAGGCATCCTTGGACCTGTTCATCCAGGCAAGAGACTCTGTCTTAGGCAAATAATAGATGTGTAAAGTGCAAACTTCAGAGAAGACCCCAGCAGTGCCCTACTATGCCCAGGGAGGCAGAACTGTGTGTGTACACCCACGGCGGACCAGATTCTAGCTGCCGCTTCCTTGAGCCGCCCACCTCTCCCCACCAGTTCCAGGCCCATCAGCAAGGAGCTCAGAGACCACAAAGAGCTCAGAGGCCACAAAGAGCTCAGAGGCCATAAAGACATCTGAAATGCCATTTCTAATGGATACAAAAGGCATTTCTTCCCTCTAAAGATAAGCTGCAGACCAATAACTACTGGTCTAGACCCCAACAGCACACAGGGCCATGGAGGTACTCTCAAAAGGCTCTCACCCCATGCTGCATAAGGCAGAGATGCTGGGGGGGGGGGGGGGGGGGGGGTGCGGGGTATGTGCTGGGACCAACCAGGGCGTGAGGGGCCGCAAATGGCCTCATGCTGTCTTAGGCTGTCAGCCCCCCATCCTCAGGGTCCTACAGGGCAGCAGCAGGCACCCAGCCTAAGGTGGCACTTCTGCTCACACTGGACAGAGCACTCTGGCTCTCAGTGACAAGGGAGAGAGCCCCATGGAGGCACCACCCAGCCAGCCCCGTCCACCTGTCCAGCTTACAGCCACTGCCCAGCAGTGCTGTGCCCTCAGAGATGCCCATGGCACAGGCGTAGTCCACACACCACACAACACAGAGTTCAGGTCCGTGGCTTTCAGCATATCCACAGAGCCATACAACCACCACCACGACCTCGAATAGAAACCGGCTGTCAGCGAGTACCCCGCCCCCTTGGAAACCGGCTGTCAGCGAGTACTCCCCTTCCTTCCCCCAGGCTGCACTCTGGCTATGCACTGGTCCATGGTCATCACCTCCTGTCAGCAGCTACCCCACCTCCTCTTCCCCAGGTCTCGTTCTGTCGCTACGGATCGGTCTGTTCCAGATGTCTCATGCAAACAGGAGCCACACAACAGGGTCATGCGTGGTCGTGCGTGGTCAGGCAATTTCCCAAGGCGCATCATGCTCTGACTCACCCACTTGTGAGTGCTCTGTGGCTCCTGGCCAGCCAGGCCCACACCGGGCTCTCCACCCACCTGATGGACATCTGGGCTGCTTCCATTTGTTAGCTGTTACAATAATGACACCATGAACACTGATGTCCAGCCTCCATGTGGACATATTTTCACTGCTGGGCCACGTGGCCACTCAGGTTTCACTCCAGGAACATGACGCCCCAACACTTGCCAGTGTCTGCCTTTTCTATTACAACCACCCTAGTGGGTGCAGTACGTAGTTTCTGAATGGGATAACAGTTACCTCCAAAATTTTGGGGTCAAGTTTTTATATTCTCTGGAAAAAGCTCTGCACACCACATGTGCATGTGTGAATTTCTCAAACACATGTGCGTGCACATGCACACATCTGTACACTCACCATGCTAGCATCACCCCTAATGTGTCCAACCCACAACTTCACAGAGCTACGCCTGGCCCCCTCAGCTCTAGTGGAGTCCCCAGAGCGGGCAGGACACACACAGGCAGGACCCTCCTGGGCATTACTCACCTTCACATTCACCTGCCACCTCCAGCCACCTTCACTTACCTCTGAACCTGCCAGTCTGCACACTAGGAGGTCTGGACACAGCTGCCGCATGATGTGGGTTCTGCTGCAGAGCAGGCATTGGCACTATAGGTCACAGTCACAGCAGAAAGGGCAGCAGCTGTTCCTGGGTGGCTGGCAACCCCTGCGGTAGCAGTTCCAAAATGTCAGGGACCCAAGGCCCCTGTCTCCACTAGTGAGTCCAGAATTTGAGAGGAACACTGACCAAAAGAGACATATCCAGAGGATATGTCTACTGGAGAAAGCCTCGGTGTCAACTCAGGGCTGTCCTCGGAGTTGGGGGGCAGAGCACTGACAGAGAAATCTGCCCACGGGGAGCCTCATTGAGGCTGGAGGCATCTGCTCTGGCAGCCAGAGCCAAGCCCATGGAGACAACCTGCAGGAAGACTGCATCTCCACAGAGAAAAGGACTGTGCATACCACAACAGACTTCACTTGGCCAGGCCTCCCACTGCTCTGGAAATCAGCGTCCGGCCTGCAAGATGGCCCTCCCAGCCCCGCCGCATGGGTAAGGCGCAGTGGTGTGTACAGGGCAATTCTAGGGCCTAAGGTCAGGCCAGGTACGCTGCATCCCCAAATGTGGTGACAGAGGCCTCGCTGGGGACGGCTCCCTGCAAGACCCTCCTGGCAGTGTGCTACTCCAGGGGTGAAGATGCCACTGGGAAAGACCTGAGCCCAGGAAGGAAGGAATAAGGTGCTGCTCCTGCAGGCTGGCACACACCAGCAGAGGCACCAAAGGAAGAATGCCAAGAGTGCAGCCCTACCACCTAAAGTGTGTGCAAGACAAATTAGAGCAACATATCATGATGCAGTCACAACTGTAACCATATTTACGAATATTTGCCACAGAAACAGTACCTAATAAAAGAAATACTATACAGTAACAGCATAAACATCATCATACAGCCTCAGCAATACCCACCGAAAGCCCTTGCTACTGAGCAGGCAATAAATATTCGTACCACGGGCACACCCATGTTTCCAACTGAGGTGCTCAGAGAGGCTCTGAAGCCTGGTCAGCGCCCGGGGCCCAGGACGCCCTCCTGGCTCCGAGAGCCCTGCCGGCTGTGCCCAGGTAGCTGCTCAGTGAGCATCACCGTCATTCTCAAGCAACTGCTCTAAACTCTCACTGTGGTTATTCACCGGCCAATTAGGGTCCATAGCCAACCCTGGCTGGTGTGCACTCGCTGTCACCAGCCTCCATCTGTGCCCATGGTCCCTGGTAGACGCCACCTAGCAGGAGCCTCTCACCCACACCACACTCCCCAAGGGTGCCTCTCCAGCTGTTCTGAAATCCCCTCCACCAGGCCACTTGGGGAAGCAGACACAGCCACACAGATAAACACAAATAAAATGGTTCAAAGCCACTTCCAGAGCAAAAGCCTGGTGCTGTAGAGCAATTTTCAAAGCAACAGGGTCAAGTCCCCACTCTCACACACTTGAACATCTCCCCATGCTAAGCTGGGACCATGTCACCAGGAAAAATGGCGACTGCTTGGGGATATCTGGGGTCTTGCCTTGGTTTTTTGGGTGTTTTTGTTTTTGTTTTTGTTTTTGTTTTGGCAGGACCAGGGTTCAAACTCACAACCTTGCACTTGCCAGGCAGGCACTTGTACCACGGAGCTATCTCCCAGCCCCATGGGGGTTTTCTTTATGGATCCCCTTCAAACACACATGCATGTGTACATACCCTACTACAGTATTTGACTATCTCTAGCCGACATCAGATTGGGTCTTTATGTCTTTTTCAGATGTTTTCCATATAAACATCCATCTGGAACTGAAACTGTTTTTCATTTCAAACCGCATTTGGGGGGGTTTGGGTTAGCTCAGTGGTTTAAGCACCTGCATGGGCAATCCCAGTCAGGCACAGGGGATGGTGGTTTGATCCCCACACCCACCCTTAAGACAACCTGAGCCAGCCAAAAAAAGAAAAAAACCCTTCTCAAACCCCATTTTTCATCCCAAAGGTGAGTGGGTCCCTCACTTCCAAAGAAAGAGAACCAACATGCCTGGTAGCCTCTGGTGCAGGGGGAGTTTGTACATCCTGTAACGAAGGACCCAAAGCCCTAATTTGGGAAAGACACTGACCTCAGGCACCTTAGCAAACCTGGCATGCATGATTTAAGATCAAGTGAACAACCCAAAGCCCAGCATACCTCCTTGCATGGGCAGGGAGAACCCAGCAGGGGGGCAGAGGAAGGAAGGCCAGCTGCCTCAGGACCTTTGGAGCTCTCGGATGTGACCCATGCCCACCAAGTGCATGGCACAGCTCCTAAGAAAGGCTCCTCTGCCTCCTCCTGCCAGCATGTCCTGCCTCCTGGTCTCCCTTGGTGGCATCTCCTCCAAAGCACTTGTCACATGTGCGAATCCAGGCATCTAACTAAAGCCACAGCCCACACTAGCGCCCCCAGGTCAGTCACCAGCCCACAGTACCAACAACCAGGGCAGGCTCCCTGCAGAACCACCTTCGTCCACTGTAAAGTCCTCAGCCCAGGGCCAATTAGCCGCAGCCCCAAGAGCCACTGGTGGTCCTCTGGTCTGGGTCACCTAGGTCCAGCGCAGATGGCAGCATCACACACTTCCCAGCTAGGGAGACGCCCAGCCCAGCACTCTCATCAGCACCACGTTCTGAAAAAAGCAGGAGGGTTAGGGGATTTTTTGGAATGCATACTGAAGTACAGAAAGGTGAAATGACATGATGTTTGGGATTTGCTTTGAAATACTTCAGCAAAGAAAAAGGAAAAGAAAAAAGGGACAGAGGAGACGACCGTGGCAGCATCCTGATCGCTGTCGCATCTCGGGGACAGGTGTCCTGGCTCCTCCACTGCACTGTTCTCTCGACCTCTGTATGTGTTTGAAATTTTTCATAACACAGGTTTTTTTTTTTTTTTTCAAGTATGAGAGAAGGCAAAAGCAGCGCAGACCTTCTCAGAATGATTGACGACATTCCCACTCCAGAAACTCTTTCCCGAAACACAGAGCCACCCTCTTCTGAACAAGCAGCTGCTCCCCTCTTGCCCCTCGGGACCCAGGACCCAGGGAACGGTCTCCTGGACCTCCTCGCAGCTCCTGCAGTGTGGCCAGCCATTCAGAGGTTAAAGGGCTGACAAGGAGCTGAGGCCACGCCCAGCAGGAAGCACACATTCCAGAGGACAGATACAGGCTGCTAACAAGCCTAACTGACTACCAGTGTCAGTCCCTGGAGATCAGCAGCTGCTGCACGGGGACCTCATCATTTAAAACAACTGCCACACCGTGGTCCCTCTGTGCCACTGCGAGACACGAGTAAGAGGAAGGGAGAACACGCCCGGCACACTGCTGCCTTCCAGAGTCACCGCAGTGAAATCCATCCACAGTTTCTTCCTAGCAACAACACCAACACTAGGTACCTGCTTCCTGTCCCAGACAGATGGATGTCACAGAAGCATCAACTCCCCCAAGCCCCCCAGGCCTCCCGCGTAGCCTCTGTACTGCCAGCTCTCACGCTGGCTGCTGCCTGCAGAACTGCAGAAGGGCTTCGGTCCTCCTGGAGCCACCTGGCCGCCACTGCCTTCTGGAAGCTGAGGACCCAAAGCAGACATGAGTGACGGGCTCTCGAGTCTCTGGCCTGCCACTACTCCATGATCATCATTCTATCACTTTCAAATAAAAGAGCCTAATATTTTGAGCATAATGATTTTAAGGAGCTCAACAATTTCTCTGCATGCATTATTCATTTTGTGACACAAAACTGTTATTTCACTGAGATTACTGTAAATCGCTACATGAAGAGCTGGCTTGCATGAACAATTAAATGATAGATATGATAAACTAGATTTATAAGCTTTATGTTCCTATAACATAAATTCCTTGAATGATTTAACTCAGCAGAGCTACAAAATTCTTTCCAGATGTCAGACTCATGGATCTGCAGCTCCCCCATCAGTATCTCACAAAAACTTACACAAGACTCAAAAAGAAAATATTTAATAAAAGCTTTAATATTACTATGGTAACCAGAGCAACTTGTTTCAAAAATGAATAATAGCTCTGTTAGGTGCTTCATTAAAATTTTTCCAACCAAATACTGCCCTTAATCTTCTCAATGGAACAAAAGGCTTATTCAGAATACATGTACAAGACTGAAAATAACGTCAGATACAACCCTGTGCCCGAGAGCAGACATCCTTCAGTCTGAGGCGCACAGAAAGATGGAATCTAATCTGTTATGATGAGAGAAGGTGAGGTATTTATCTGGAAACAATTAATTAAAAACCTAAATCCCCATTGTTAAATTCTTTTCTTCACTAATCAACAAATTAAGGCCGTTCCTTCTCATGAAATGAGTCTCTCCTGACCTAGGTGGCCTCCTGTACACAGTGCAGCCATCAGGCAGGAGCTGGAGGGGGGCTGTCACACGGCAGCCCAGGCAGGGCTGTCTCCCCAGGACTCCAGAGCTGAAGCACCAAGAAGCGGGATCTGGCCTTAGGAAGGAACCTTCAGGACCACTTGGGCGGAGCCTGCTATGACAGAGGACGGTGCAGCATTCCAACCCAGGGCATTTGGGAGCCACTAGGGGGCATGAGCCAGCCGAGCCACATTCAAGCCACCACCTGCTCTGATGAGCCCACTGCAGCCAGGCAGAAGCACCCATGCCAGCTCCACTCCACCTGGGACTTCCTGGCCACACCTGGGCACAGTCTACTGCAGCTGAGCCATCCGCTCCACCCACCTACCCACCTGGCAGCTCCCTTGCTGTCACACCTGACCACCTTCAATACTCACCTATCCTGCCCTTATATCACTGCCAGTAGCCGGTGGCCAGGGCCTACCTGATGATTAGCTGGTAGGTGCCCAGGAAGGCCCTCGGCAGGGCCTTTTATTGCCACAAGTGAACTTGTCAACCTCTCCAAACACAGGAGTGAGCAAAGAAGAAGGCCTCGAGCAATAGACAGGGAAGCAGAAGCACAGCTCGCACAGGTGTCAGGACCCCAGGAGTGACGAAAAGGATGACTTGCTCCAGGGTCCCCACTGAGAAGACACAGGGAGACTCAGGAGGAAACTGCAGGCAGCTGTGTCCAGGCCCCAGCAGCCACTACCTCCGCCCATCCACACCACAGTGACCATACTGTCCTGCAAGGGACAGCCAGTGCTCTGGAGAGACCATGTCAGGCCAAGCACCCCACCGACACCCGGCCTCAACTGCCTGACACCACCCTACACTTCCAGCCCTGCACAGTGGGAATGCATTTGTGTGGGTGACAGTGACATGAGAACACCAGGTGCTACTAAGTGCGGTCACTAGTGGCATTCTCATCAGTGAACACCACAAATGAGACATAGTTCCCTCCCACTAACAGAACAGAGGCTAAACCAGCGGCACCCCACAACACCAGCCATCCCCGCTCCTCTTCACAGCGTCCTAGACCACACAGAGCCCTGCTGTGCAGACAGCAGAGGGAAACCTTCGAGTAACACCAGACGACAGAGAATTAGCGCTAAGGGAGCTTTGCAAGAAAACCAGGATTTCTCCACCCCTTGGCATCACTCCAGGGGGACCCAGAGAGCACCAGCTGGCAGGGCCACGTTACGGGCATAGCTGCACTCACCTGGGAGGAAATCACTGCTTCAGTTATAAAGCACACACCAATGGCAACCATGGCCACGCAGAGGGCTGCACGTGCTGAGAGCTTCCAACACACACCTTGGCACACAAGGACGCTGAGGCACAGAGAAATCACTGGCCTGGCCCTGCCACTCCTGCAGGAAGCTGCCGAGCCTCCAGCCTGCACCGCATCATCTTACTAAGGAGCCAGCTGAAGCTGGGAGAGGCAGAGAGCAGGCTCAAAGCCCCAGAGCAAGCATCAGAGAGGTATGCGGAGTCACCTGCCTGACACTCCGCCCACTGACCTCCACAGGGAGCACCAGGGACACACAGGGAGAACCAAGGCCTGGGGACCCTGTGATGACAGCCCCAACACCACTCACCTCCACTGCCAACTTCCCATCAAGGCACCAGCCCTCTCTGACATGCCCAGCCAGCTGCATGGCTGCCCCAGGGTGTGGGTTACAGCCCATGCTTAAGGAGGGGCACTAGAGCGGGTCTCACAGTGCAGCTCATGTCTACGGCTTGAGCAGTGTATGTCCTACAGCCCACAGCTCTGTCATAACTCACCCAGCTATGCTTTTGTGGGGAGATCTGTTCATTTCATGGGCCAAGTTTGATCAGCCCCCAAATCCCAAACCTAGTTGACATTATGTACATTTAATTGCTTAGGCATGCACCATGGCTACCATGAAGTGGAAACCCCCCCAAACAAAACAAAACCAGACAGTGGAAGACAGACGCAAAAATACAACACACTCAGCAGGACAGCTGACACAGCTGGTGACCAGCCGGTCCCTCATCTCCTCTCTGAGTTCCAAGTACTGCACACTAAAACACTAAAAACTAAGTTACAGGCTTGGACCCGAGATCCAGGCCCAATGCTGGGCCAGCCTCCAGCAGCACCTTCTCGGTGCTGCGATCTTGGGAAGGAACTCGGTCTCTCCTCTTGGGTGCCTCACGCCTCTGCCAAGAAATGCAAAATTGGTGTGTTCTTTCAAACAAGGAAAAAATTAAAAGTAGTAACAAAAATAGCTCCTTATAACTGACACATCTCTTGGTGCTTGTGTTGTGTAGACTGGGCCAAATTACAGCATGGGACATTATGATTAGGGTCCTGGGAATATCAATGCAATTTCCCTGCTTTATTGAAGTATAATTGACGAGCAGGCATTGCATCTATTTAAGGCATGACCGTGACATTTTCATACATGTGTGCATTACACAATGATTCCCACAATCGAGCTAGTTAGCATGCTGCCCCTCACGGTTACCTTCGTGTGAGTGTGTCTGCGTGCACTGAGTAAGAGACTCAAGGCCCGCTCTCTCCACAGGGCCAGCCGGCTTGGCTCTGCCAGCTACAGTCCCCAGGCTACGCCCCGGTTCCCCACAGCCTGCCCGTCCAGTGCTTACAAGTGTGTGCCCTTTGACCAGCAACTCTCCACGCCCTGCCCCCAGCGACACTACTAGGATCTACAGGTGCGTGTGACCAGAGACGACCTGCCTTGCTGGACCAGGTCACCCGTGTCATAAAGACAGAAGGCAGAGCTCTCTTCTTTTTGAAGGGCGAATGACATTACTGCCTCAGCCCGTTCATGCTGCTCTAACACAAACCTGATACAGTTATTCAGGAAGAATGTATTTTTCCCTCACAGCTGTGGAGGCTGGAAGTCCCAATCCTGGGGTGGTGGCATGTACAGTGAGTGAGGAAGGCCTCTTGCTGCACGCTCCCACAGCAGGGGTGGGTGCACAAAAGGGACAAATACGGTATCCTCATGCGATGGAAGGGCCCAGGAGAGCAGCCCCGCCCTCTCCGGCCTTTTCTAAGGGCTCTAGCCCATGCAAGAGAGCTCTGTGTCTTCGACTCACACCATGAAAGCCCTACCTCTTAATACTATCACATTAGCAATGAAACTTCAGCTCAAGGACTTGGGAGGACAATTCGGGCATAACAGTTCCACTCCTTCGTCCAACAGCTGATAGCTCGCACCCTGACACTGAGGGTGCCGCTGCAATGGACGTGGGGTGTAGCACTGTGAGAGGCTTGTTTCGTTTCCCCTAGGTATACACTCAGGACTGGGACTGCTGCATCAATGGTGGCTCCATTTAATTTTCTGAGAGATCTCCATGCCCTTACAATGGCTCTGTTCATTTACATTCCCATCAGCAGTACACAAAGGCTTTTTTTTTCTACTTCTTCATCAATACTGTTATCCTTTGTCTTTCTGATAAAAGCCATTCTGACTGCGGGAGATGCTACTTCACTGTGGTTTTCATTGGCACTTCATTGATAATTAGTGTGCAGAGCCTCTTTTCACAGGCCCATTGCCATTTGTGTGTATGGTTTGGTGAAATTTCCATCAGGTGTTCTGCCACCTGTGAGTGGGAGGCGAGGGCACATCACAGTCTAACACAATCGTCCCCAGTTCTTCGCTACTTTTTCAAAATTATTATTGCTTTGTTTAGGTTTGGGATTCAGAGGGCATTCTGACTGGTTTTTGTCTTTGTTATTGACTTTAGTTCCTTATATATTTTATACATTAACCACTGGTTTGCAAATATTTTATCCCATGTTGTACTTTTTTTCCTTCACTTCGGGACATGTACCTTGATATGATCATGACTACTTTTGCTTTTGTTTATGCTTTGAGCATTACATCAAAAATACCACTTCCTGGACCAATGTCAAGACAGCAACATTAAAGATGTTTCCTAAACGTTCTTCAAATGGTTTTATAGTTACACGTCTTAGATTTAAATCTTTAATCCATTTGAAGGTCATTTTTGCACATGGTGTGAAAGGAGGGTATAATTTCACTCTTCGGAACATAGCTATTTTGCCCACCAAGCCTTCTAAGGTAGATTACTGTTTTCCTGCTGTGGCCTTATTCTTGGCACCCTTGTTAAAGATGGGCTGACCACAAATGCACAGATTTACTACTAGGCTCTTTGTTCTAGTATACTGGTTTGTATTTTTATGCCAGTATCATCTTGTTTTGATTAGTAATATATTTTGAAATTATAAACCGTGATACCTTCTTCAGCTTTATTTTCCTTTAATTGAAAATTACTTTGGCTGGTCAGGTTCTTTCATGGTTCCTCATGCATTTCAGAATTTTTTTTTTCCTGTAAAAACTGCCGTAAGAATTTTGATAAGGGTTACTTTAGGTGGGAGGAAGTTTTCACAATACAGTGGAGCCCTCACTTGGAAACTCAATTCATTCCTGAAGGCCAGCTGCATTTCAAATTGTCAACTAAAGGCTCAGGCTCCACTACACAGCCTTCAAAATCTCTCCTGTATATAGGCAGGTATTACCGAGCTTACAGAGAATGACCCAGGATTTCGCCATTAAACTAATAAGGAAAGGATGTAATGTTCCTTCCAGAACTCTGTAAGGGTTAAATTTGTATCTGAGGTCATCTGGAGGCACAGCAGCCAGCACTCAGGTCATAATGACTCAAGATTCTGGTTGTACGTTGAAACCAAAATTCCAGTCATAACCCAAGTTATTCATACGGCAGTCCAGTTGTAACTCAAGAGTCTACTGTATTAATTCTTCCAATCCATGAACATGGAACATCTTTCCATGAATTTGTGTTCTCTAATTTCTTTCATCAGTGAAAGCTGTCAGTGTTTGAATCTTTCAGCTCCTAGACTACACTTATAAGTAGGTCTTTCACCCTCTGTGATTCTATTGTGAGCAATTTCTCTGACTCTTCTTTGGATGGCTCACTGCCAGTTGGAGAAATATACATCATCTGCAGACAAGGGTCAATTTTAATTCCTTCTTTGTGGTTGGGATGCCCTGCATTACTTTTTCTTTTCTTCATTGTTCTGGCTAAGGCTTTACTGCTTTTTCTTTTCCCCCTGTCTTTTTGAGATAGGATCTCGCTATGCAGTCCAGGCTGGCCTTGAGCTCACTTTTGTAGCCCAGGCTGGTCTTGAACTCACACCGATTCTCCTGCCTTAGCCTCCCAAGGGCTGGGATTACAGGCGTGCACCACCACACCCAGCTGCTTCAATGCTTATGCTGAAGAGAAGTTGGGAACTTGGTCGTTCTTGTCCTGTTCTTGACCTCAGAGGAAAGGTTCTCCATTTTCTCCATTAATATAATGCTGAGAGTATTCTTCTCACACACAGCCTTTATTATGTAGACAAATGCTCCTTCTACACCAAACTTGTTGAGGGTTTCTTGTCATAGAAAAACACTGCTTTTATCAGACGCCTTTCTGCATCTATAGATACAGAACCTATAGAGACAATCACAGTCTTTCTCTTCTTCCTGCTATAAGATGCATCACATTTACAGGCTTGAATGTGCTGAGCCACCCACATCCCATGGCTAAGCCCATCTTGCTCGCAGTGAGGAGCCTTGCACTGTGCTGCTGTGTCCCCTTTACTGGCACCGCTGAGGACATGTACAGCTGTGTCTCACCAGGGACACTGCGCTGCCAATCAGTGTGTGTTATTACACTGTAGCAGAAAGCTACAGGTGTTTCCTCCACTTCATGTCTCTGAAGAATTTGAAAAGAAATGGAATTAATTCTTTAAAAATCTAGGGAGCTAGGTAGATAGCTGGTGGTCTAAGTGACCACGTGGCAAGTGCAAGGACCTGGGGTCAATCCCTGGTACAACATGCCATGCTGGCCCCAGAATCCCAGGAATGCTGCACTGGCCACCAAAACTAGGCATGGTGGCATACACCTGTAATCCCAGCACGGGGGAGGCTGAGACAGGAGAATCACTATGACTCCGAGCTGCATAGTGAGACCCTGTGCCAAATAAATAAAGATTTTTTAAATTTTTTAAAAAATAAAAATAAATATCTAGCAACAATCTCTAGTGAAGTTACCTACTCCTGGGTCTACTAGTTCTATTTGTGGAGTGGCACAGTACTTAGGATTAAACCTAGTGAACTCTACCACTGGCTACATCCAAATACTTTTTGGGAGGGTTGGGGGAGTTTAGTTTTGTGGGGTTTTTGGCTGGTTGGCAGAACTGAGCCTCAGGCTGGGGATATAGCTCAGCGGCGTAAGTGCCCACCTGGCAAGTACAAGGTCCCTGAGTTTGGTCCCAGTACCACACACACACACACACACACACACACACACACACGAATGGTCCTCATACACACTGAGTAAGCACACCCCCCTTTTATTCTTCACCTCAAGACAAAGTCTAAGCGGCCAAAGCTGGCCTACAATTTGTTATCTGCCTGTCTCCCAAGCACCTGAGATTACACGCAGGCACCACCACAGCCAGTTTCAGCCTCCTGCTCGTTGCTGGATTGTTCCAATTCTCTATTGGTTCATGACCTCGTCTTCACAAAGGGCACATCTCTAGGAATTTCTCTATCTCCTCCAGGTTACCCACGTGGGGCATAGTTTTTTTATAGCACTCTCTTCTCATCCTTTGTATTTATATGATGAGTTGTGATGTTTTCTCTTCCATTTATAAGTCTGAGCTTTCTCTCTTTTTGTCTTGGTCAGTCCAAATAAAGATCAGTCAATTTTGTATATCTTTGAAAAAAAAAATTCGTAGTTTGCTTTACCTTTTCTGTGAATCTGTAGAATCTACTTCATAGATTTCTGATCTTACAGCTTAGTTACTTTTTTTTGTTTCTAATTCTTTTAAGTAGGAAGATCAGTTATTCAGTTAATATCTTTTCTATTTTTCTTAAAGCACTTACCACTATAAACCTGCCTTTTAGAACTGGTTTGGCTGCATCTCCTAAGTACCAATATGACATTCATCCATTTTCATTTGTCTCAGGACATCCTTTAATATCCATTTAGATTTCTTAACTCATTGGCTTTTATTTAATTTCCACACATTTGGGGATTTTCCTCCCACTGCTGATTTCACAACACTGGAGAGAAAAGACTTGACTTCACTCCTCCTGGATTTGCTAAGCCTTGTTTTATGTTCAGAGAACGATCTATTCTGAAAACCCTTCCATGTACACCTGAGGAAAGTGTCTTCAGCTGCTGGGGGAACTCATCTGCGTACTGCACGTGCAATTCAACCTGAGCTGGCTCTTCCTTCTGCCTGACTGAGCCTGCTGACAGAGCTCTTCCTTGCATCTAGCTGCTGTGTTCACCCACACCAGAATTTCTGGTAGTTTAACTTCATGATTTCTAGTTCTTTGTTAAGATGCTTCTTTCGGGCCAGCCAGATAGCTCAGAAGACTAAAACATCTGCTTACGCAGAGCACAGAAGCTGGGTTTTCGATCTCCAGTGTGCTGTGCTGGCTGCACCCACAGGGTGAGCTAAAATGGAATTGACCTTGGGCATGGTGTGCGCCAGTAATGCCAGTGCTTGGGAGGCTGAAAACAGGAGGATCACTATGAGTCCAAGATCTATGTGGTGAGATCCTGTATATCCTGTAGACCCTGTCCTAAATTCATTTTTTAAAAAATGAAAGAAAAATAAACACAATGCTTCTTTCATTCCTAAATTCTTTTCCTATTTTGAGTCATCTGTAAACTTTTGTAGCTCACTCAGTTTTCACTAAAAACAACTTTGAATTCTGTCAGGGAATTTGCAGATCTCCTTTTCAGTGCGACTGACTACTGGAAAATTACTGTGCTCTTCTGGTCACATCATTTTTTTTTTTTTCTTTGAGGAAGGGCTGGGGAATTTGTTGTTGTTTCCCTTTTCCATGAAGCCTGGCATTACTTGCACTGGAAGTGCAAAAACTACTCATTAAAGAATGGTTTTAGGTTTCTAAATATCTGTGTAAAAATGCGTAAATGCTTTTATCAAATTCTAAAGAGATTTATTAGAATATCGATGATTGGCAGAAAGTATCAATTACAAGATAAGTGTAAGATGTTTGATACTCAGAAAGACAGTGATGTTAAGCTCAATTATCTATGTTATAGAGTAACAGTATCATGAAGCTTTTCTGCTGATTTGAGAATGTAAGTTAACAGTCCAAAAATTGGAGAAAAGAAGGGTTACGAGGATAGCCAATATTTTGGCCCTATCCCTTCAAGGTCAGTGAGGACTCAGGACATAAGAGAACCTGTGCTGTATCATCCTATAACTCGGAGGTTTCCCAAATTTTCTGTTCAAGGAGATTAAGGGACCTCAGAGGAAAGGGATAAAGTATAGTGTGCCTAAGGAGAGTCACCTAGAGAGAGGACATTCTCTCAGGCTTTCACAGAGAGCAAACTGGTCAAGCAATGGCCGTGACTCATCCCATGACACTGGAAACAGCTCTACAAAGCACTGTACATGGTTCCAGGGTTAATCCTGAGGGGATTTGACCCTGGAAGATACAAAAGATCAATGATCTATTATACAGGTTGGGCCTTAACTTGCCTTCGATCACCCAGCAGAGAAGCTTAATTATGAGACATAGAACGCAGAGCTAGATCAGTATGACGAGCTGTAAGAGGCTTATACCAACAGCCTCCAACATTGCCAGTTTCACCGGTATCCCACTGCAACTGTGGAACGTTGGACTATATATGCAACTGCTCTCTCTTTGTACAAAGAGAAGATAAAATTTTTGTTGTTGTTCTTGTTGTTTTCTTTCTTTCCTCCCCCTACTAATATAGATTGGAAAATTTATCATGTCTACACACTGTGCTCTGTATAACTACTATGAGAACAACAATGTTCAATGTATCAATTGTTGTGAATGCACTACTAATGTGTTTTGAAACTATCATATTGTTATTTCTTATTAAAAAAATTTAAAAATAAAAAAAAAAAAAGAATGGTTTTAGGGTCGAAAGATGTTTAGCAGGGGCCGGCGAGATGGTTCAGTGGTCTAAAGCGC
The DNA here is from genome assembly GCA_004027915.1 of Capromys pilorides. Lineage (NCBI taxonomy): Eukaryota > Metazoa > Chordata > Mammalia > Rodentia > Capromyidae > Capromys > Capromys pilorides. Next base: position 54,148 of record PVKN010000407.1, on the reverse strand, counting down.
CTGCTTAGGAGGGCTCAGGCAACTGCGGGGACTGCAGTTCGATCCCCGGCACCACATGCTGCGCCAGCGCCACCACCAGGGCAGGCTGAGCCAGCCACAAAATGAACAAATAAAGAAACAAACAAACACAACAAGCAAACAAATAAATAAATAAATAAATAAATAAAATTTTTTTAAAAAAAGATGTTTAGCAGCCAGCTGGCTAGGGACTCCAGAAGCGCCCCCTGAAGAATCCTACAGGTGTACCCATCTGCTCATCCTGCCCCTTCTGCGGATTAAGTCTAAAGATCACCTGCGAGATCTCAGCACAGACACTGGGAGGCTCCTTTTTGCCCAGAGCCATCCTCAGAAGTGTCAAGGCTGCTCCCACCTCATTAGCGTGCAACCACTGCCTGTGCTCGTGCAGAGGCTGGGATGTCTGTCAGGGCAGGGGAAGACCGCACAGGGTACTGGACTGAGGGGCAGCATGTGCTGGAGATACGCGTGGGCTACCATGAGGCACACATCCTACCGGATTCACACGCAGGCCTTTTGGTGAAGTCCATGAGGCAGTCAGGAGAATCCATGGCACCTGGCTGAGTTCCATGCCCCAACTGTTATGAGGCCCCGCCCCTTTCCCTACTCCTCCACCAGTAGCCCTGTTCTGGGGTGTTGGGGTAAACATGAAGTAGCGCTCTTGGACAGCACCCCACATGGCTAGGAAAGCTGAGGTTCACTATGTTCTCACTTTCGCTTGTGGCAAGAACTGAAGGCCAAAGGGGTGGCTGCTGGAACTGGGCTGTGCGGCCTTCAGGCAAGCACAGTGGGAAAGTGGGAAAGCAAGCCTGAGCTTGCCCTCTGCAATGTGTCTGCTCTTGAACACTTGGCTCCAGCGGGGAGCTGAGACTGATTCCCTGGATTCCAGCTCACACACAGGTACTATTCTCTTTGGGAGTCTGTCAAACTCAGTGCTTCTGAGAAGGCACAAGGGCAGAAAACCCCTAGTTGAGCACGTGCCGATGTCCCTCTCCTCTGTGTGCTTCTGTGTCCTGGTATTCCCTTACACCTCTGGGTCTCCTCCCTGCTTTGTTCAGCCCAGGAGGCTCTCTTCGCTCTTCAGAATTAGGGTTTGAGTTTTCCACCCACTCCCATTGGCTGGGCCTGAGACTACTTCAGAAAGTAGAGATGCGCAGGCCTAAACGCAACGTAAGTTATAAAACACTACTAAAAGGGAAACATTAAGGAACCTGCTAGAGGCTAGGTGAGGGTGCAGCTGCAGCAGCTCCCTGCATGCTGGCTCATGGCTGATTCCACCCACAGAGTAAGGGCCTGGGGCCGGTTAGCGGTCAACTGGCCGGCGTGCTGCTGCTCTCCACCACTAGAGTAGGTCCAGGGAAGCCAGACCACTCGTGGCTCTGCAGCCACCATCACACCCTCACTCACTGCTTCCTCTGAAACGCAGCCCCGGCCTCTCCACCCACTCGCGCCCTCACGCCCTACCCACATGGTACCGTCTCACTGGTCAGGCCCACTCCGGCTCAACACACTCCTCTACCCTTTTAACACTGACTTTCCCAGCGACTGCCTTGAGTCCAACCACCCACACAAGTCACGAAGTCCTTGAAGACAGGGACAAGTAGCACAGAGCACACCTGGCAGGCAGCACGTGCCGTCCCAAGAAGGAGCAGGGCACTCAGCGGGAAGGTGCTGGTAGATGTGAGGAGCCGAGGAGCCACACAGACACCATGCCTGGGAGGCCCAGCCAGGCAGCTTCCATGACACGCTGCCGGGCCCTCCGAGAGCCGGGCCAACCGTGAATCTACCACTACAGCCCCAGTACATTTACAAATGGGTATGAGGGGCAGGGGAGATAGCTCAGTGGTCTAAGAGCCTGCCTGGCACGCCCAGAGACTCAAGTTCAATCCCAGGTACTGCATACTATGATGGCCAACAAAACTGGGTGTGGCAATCCTGGCACAGAGGGGCTGAAACAGGAGGATCACTACAAGTCCAAGCTGTGTAGGGAGATCTTGTATCAAATCAATAAACACTTTTTAAAAATTTTAAAATAATGGTTCCTTGTGAAAGTTATCTATCTGATAAAGGAGCTTTCCATTTATTTTAGTAACTTGTTAGCACCAGATATCTGGAAGTCAGCAAAAGTTATTTACATATTTCAACAGAGAAAACAAAGACAGCATCCCTAAGTCAATCCTTTCATTAAAATACTATATTGAAATGAACACATTTTTAAGAAAAATTTAGCCTCTTGCACAGAGTTGAAAGTTAGAAGGGCCGGCCAGATAGCTCAGCAGACTAAAGCACCTGCATAGGCAGAACGCAGTGGCCGAGGTTCAACATTCGGCGTGCCATGCCAGCCCTGCCCCTGGAGTGACCGACACTGGGTGTGGTGGCACGCCTATAATCCTAGTGCTTGGGAGGCCAAAAACAGGAGGATCACTGGGAGTCCAATCTATGTAGTGAGATCCTATACACCCTGTAGACCCTGTCCTAAATTCATTTCAAAAAAAAAAAAAAAACACAAAAATTAATATAAGATTTACAGGACAGACAAGGTGGCTGCTCTCTACCTGAGTCACAGCTCCACCCCAGGACCCACCAGGATAGCCAGTAGTCCCCAGCCCTGCCACAATGTGCAGACTGCCCCTGGGGGACACTGGAGGCACCAAGTGATAGGTTTTCAATGGTGTTGCAGAAAAGAAACAGGCAGAAGAAAAAAGGGAAAGGGGCCTTATTATCTTGGAGGACACTATGAGAATTTGGAGAGGATAAGGAATTCTCTGGATTAGAACAAAGGGAGACTGAGGCTTTTATGGCCTTTTGCCAGGGGTGGGCTTTAGAGGGGATGTTTAGATAGACCTGAGGAGCTGATTGGGGCCTTCCCAGAGGTGGCAGGAAGGGTAAAAGGAAATTGCACCCTGGGCTCAGTTGGAGAAGGAGGGAGGTGGTGTTTTAAGGGTTTCAGCCATATTAGATGACCACCATAATAATTCAGCAATTCATACTAGGGCCAGAACCTATCATGAAGAAGACACCCTCTCTGCACCTTCAGCACCTTTCATAATATGGAGCCCAGGAATGGACTTGAAAATAAAAAGGAATGATGGAAAAACTGATTTGTTTCCCTAAAATCCTCATGTCAACAGTTTTTACTCCACATGAAAAGATAAAATAATGACAGGAAAAAGAAGACCTTCCCACACAGCTAACACCAAAAAGGAAGACGCATCAGAATCAGCTATCTTGGGGCTTAACGTATTCCCGCACGGTAGCCTGTCCTTCACGTTCCTGACTTTGCCAAAATGATCTATGGCTCTTCTCTTTCAAATGGATTGCCAAACAGCTTTTTATTGGGGATTTCCTCTAAAAGGCAATTGGAGGTTCCTGCAACACAATTTATAGGTGCATTGTTTCCATTTATTTTAATTTTATTTATAGCCTTCCGCCTGGAGCCCACTGGGCACAGGCAGCTGCAAATCAAAGATCACAGACACAGCGCCGTTTTGCTCCTCTGTTGACGCTCGAATATCAGGGAATTGTTTGGTAGGCTCTAATATGAATACTAATTACTTTTTCAATCAGACCATGGATGTGAACTCCCTTGGAAAACTGCATAAAACAAAATTTCATCATATACTAGATATGATCTTGAAGTGAAGGACACCAGGAATGGCCTCCTTTGTGCAGGAGGTGCTGTGGGGAGGAGGCCGTGCCACACGCTTTGAGGGGAGCCTCTATGCAGTGTCTCCTTCACTGAAAGACCCTGATGAAGGCTCAGTTCCCTCAGCCATCACAGGGAGACACACAGACTTCCCTCTGGAGAGCCGCTGTTACTCAGATGAGCACCAGAGCAGCGCTGAACACACACAGGTCATGGGCACCAGGTCCTGGCCCCTCTCCGGGCATGGGGCAGGCTCCCTCCACATCCTGCCCACAGGAGCATTTTATGTGTCATGGCTCCCCAAACCCAAGGGCCCAAGACCAAATGCCGTGGGCCTACCTGATCTGATCCTCTCCTCTTGTCTCTTAGCTGAAGCAGCCACTGTCATCTACCCTGCTGCCAGACCCAGCAGCAGGGACTTCCTGCCAATCCTGCGGCTCCCACTCACCACACCATCCCACTGACCCCACCCCAACACCCCTCAGAGCCTCCCTGCCTGCACTAGCCATCCACCACACTCAGCACTCAGCCCCGGCTCACTTCAGCTGCGAACTCACCCTTCCACGATACCCTCCCTGCTGCACCAGTGATGAATCATCGCATCAATCATCACCTCAGACTGTATCCTTCCGACCCCCGCATCACTGCTCCTACAACTTGTTGCACTAGAAAAGGACTGCATGTTCCATCCATGCATTCTGGCAGTGGGCTGATGCCATCAGTGGGCCAAAGGAACGTATGTGGACATGACATATACTGTGTCCTGGCACGGCCTACGGAGGCACCACAAGCCCACCTGCCCTGGCTTCTCTGCAATGGAAGCAGTACAAGACACAGACTGCACCTTCACACTTGGGCCCCAAGGGTGGAGATGCCCTGGATGACCCAGCCTTGAACAAGTCCACAGAAGCCCTAGGGGAGCTGAGGGAGGATAGGGACCCTAGGTCTCAGGGTAAAGGTCTGCAGCTCAGTGGAGATAGGAGGTCCTCTGTGATGAACAGGAAGTACTGATTTGCCGAGCTGGTAATCAAAGGCTTGTGTAAGGGGACCAGGCACGCCCTGGCCTGCCATGTGTTCCTGCTGTTGGTATGGATACCCGGAACCTGCAGGACCCATGCCCAGCACCACATTCTCCTAGCCCTGGCCCTAGGCCTGCATTCCCACTGCCAGGCACATAACCTAACTCCATCCAGCCGGCTACTCCTGCTCCTTCTCTGTGTCTAGGCCTGAGCTGATATTGGTGGATTTTTAAAAAAGATTTTTGTTTAAAAATACTGACGCTCTTGGTTCCCATAAAATCATTTCCAGAGCTGTGGAGATAGCTCAGTGAGCTAAGCACCTGCCTGGTAAGCACAGGGACCCAGAGGATCACTATGAGTTCAAGCTATACCAAATACACAAAATTAAAAAAAAAAAAAAAAAATTTGTTTCCAAACCGCAGAGCTTCAAAGTTCTGGACCCCAAACAGGAAGCAGGCCAATTCTGGAAGGAAAGGTGAGCGATAACCTCAGGAGCCTATTGTGGGACGTGAGCCAGACTGCCTTTGGGGGCACAGGAACTGGGCTGCCCCTTCACGATGAATAACAACTGCATTATCATTCCCTACCTTAGGCAAACAGGCCATTGTAAATGCTTACTTTATGACTTGAGCCTTCATAAATTATGCAGTAAGATTCTCTTAACTTGGCTCTTCTCGGCCTTCCAGATGCAGCATTAATTTGGCAGTGATGTTAAGTACATGTATCCTCTGCAGGCCGCTAAGTCCATTAGAAGAGGTTCACATCGCAGCAGCAGGAAAACCAGAGCTGACCCCAAAGGCATAGGAAGTGAGGCGCTGTGACAGGCAGCTCATCACCGTCTCCACAGCCCCACTCACAGGCCACCAACGAGGCTGGGCCGAGAGACGCAAACTGTCAAGGAGGTAGAGCCCTCCACAAGCTCCCCACCTTCCTGCTTAAGTTCCAGGCCACTAACGTGGAATCTGTGAGGGTAAGGCGCAGCGGTAACGACAGAGACTCAGGGGCCAGGCTGCAAGAACTATGAAGCCATCTGCGGCACAAAGGATTCTGCCAACAAGGAAAGAGAAGCCTAAAATCCATAAATTAATGAGATAAAAACCAAGGACAGGCGGCATCGCGGTGTCAGTGGTGGCAGGAGGAGGTAGCATGGACAGCCACAAGGAAGTGGGGCACAGAGAAAAGCAACACAGGACAGGAGCCGCAGGACGGAGCAGCTTGGCAGTACTGCCAGGCGTGTGTGTGACCCTGTTGCACAAAGGTCCTAAGAGGCCCTGCTCACTATCCTGTCAGTGGCCCCAGTTCCCTGTGTGGGACAGGGATGACAGGACCCACCACAGACAGAGTGCTCAGGACACAGGAAATGTGCACCAGTGTGAGGCCATGTGTGTGTGCATGTGCCTAGCCATTCAGAGACGAGTGCACATGGCTAGGCAGAGGCTGACAGGGAACAGCTGGAAAGGAACCAGAGGCCTGAGCTCCCACCGGGGCTGAGACTCTAGGGAGGAGCCCACCAGGGGCTGTCAGCAGGATCAGGCCCGCAGCCCAGTGGGCTGAAAAGGTCCCTCGGAGAGGGGGAGAGAAGGGAGAAAAGTGTCTATGGCTGGCCCAGAAGGGAGGCTCCAGGTGGGCCAGGCCAAGACTGAGGAGCGGACGGTGGTGTTCAGAGCCCGCAGGTTTTCCACAGGGGTAAGAGCAGAGCCATGAGAACCAAAACATGAGCAGTAGCTGAGATGACAACGGGCTGGCGGGAAGCTTCCCTGTCCTCTTAATATCTTGTTCCTCCGCCTCTCTTCCTAGAGAACTACCGGGCTTCCACTTTTTTAACTTCATCACATTTACATGTATCATTAGTCCACGAGGAGAAACGATGCTGAATAAGTGTATGTACCCCACCTCCACCCATGCTCAAACATAAAATAAAACCATACTGGAGTCCGGCCCACAAACAAGGTCCTATGAAGGGTATGCAAGGGTAGTGGGGCACTGAGCCCTCGCCTGGCTTCCACACTTGCTGAAGCCCATGGAAGTCCCTGGAGGTGGGAAGCCCAAGAATTGTCTGTAGCAATCTCTTCCCAGCCAAGAACTCCAAGGTCATGCTCGACCACCCCCACGTGTACTGCTGTCCTGCGGTCCACTAGCGCACCCCAGTGGTGAGACAACCCCGCCCACTGCAAGTCTTCACCTCAGCCTAGCAGGAAGTAGCCTGGCATCCTGGGCCTCTCACGGGGACGCCATGATGGCCAGAAGCCAGGTGACACAGGCTGACCATGCCAACAGGTGCCTGAAACTCCACCTGGGCAGGTGCCCCATGCTGGTCAGGCATCCTAGAGGAGCCCAACTCCAGCAGGGAAGGTCACTCACCTGAGTGACAGCAGCCATGCATCAGGAAAGTCGCAGGACAAAGACTATAACCAACAGTGCTGCTGAGAGATGTGACTTATAAATAGATCATGGAGAACATTTTAACATAATTTGCTTTCCAGGCACAAAGAACCATGTCAATCAACTCTATACCCCGACAGAGGAAACAGTCTCTGTTGATGGCTTTCTGGCAAAGGAAGAAAAACAGATTTTACAGTGAGCTAATCTGTCTTTCAAATAAAAAGGGGAGGACTGGATTTGTGTTTTCACATATTCATTCAACAAGCAAGTACTAACCACGAGCCAGGAGTTTCCCTGGACCAACTGGCCTCGAGCTGTATTCTGCAATCAAAGATAGCGCCACATCCTGGGTCTCCTCTCATAGCTGCACAGTCCCCAGCTGGAATTCCAAAACTTCCCTGCTGACCACAGGGCAGTCCTGAGGGTGCGTGACAGCAGCAAGAGTGACCTGCCTGATGTGGGCTCAGGTAAGCTGCTCCTTTAGTGCTAACCGGAAACCATCAAGGTAGCAAGAAGGCTGCAGCTGTGGCCCGGCAAGCCACAGCCACACACAGGATGGCTGCATGTCACCACACCAAGGACTTGAGACACCGACGCCACTCCCTCCTCCTCATAGCAACAACTGCTAGAGAGCCTGAGAGGCAGAGGTTTCTGAATTCAGAAATTGCTGAAATTTTATAAGAGAGAACATAAAAGACAGCAGGTCCCCCACACACCTAATGGCTTCGGGAAGCTCCTCCAAATGGAAACTCAACTCAGAGACGGCGGTGTGCATGTTAGAAGGCGTGGTATTCTGTAATACATCTACTGAGCACCTAGAATGCAGGAGAAACCAACCAAGCAGGCAATCAAGAACTAAGCCACTCATATGAACTCTTGTTACGAAAGATGCTTTAGGACTGTACCTCTTCAGCTCTAAAATGACATTACCATCTTAATTTTTCAAAAATCAAAATGTATATACTTTACAATCAGTGAACACATTTAATAGTCTACCACTACATATTTCTATGTCTGAGAGCCAAAGGAACACAGCATTTATGTCACTTCAGCTTCCCGGGACTCTGCATGGTGTGTGTCATTAAGCCCACTGCAGAAAGCAAAGCTCACAAAGGCTACAGCAGGACGGCAGAGCGGGACTTGGGCCAGCGCTTTGCCCCAGAAAGGCTGCTGAGCAGAGGCATGAATTAACCCAAGTACTTATGCAAATACTAGCTTCCAGGTGCCACTATTCAAATAGAGCAGCGTAAGCTAAGAGCACATCTGGGGCATCTAGAATGCCTTACAAAAACATAAACCTAATGTCCAAAAACAGAAAAAGCACGTTATGACTTGGATCTGGATGCTTTCCCAAAGCCTCACGTGCTAACAGGTGGGCTTCCCGGAGGTCTAAGGCATGTGGTGTGATGAGACTGGGGCTGTGCGGTAGTAGTCTAGTCCACTGAATGGAGCTGGCACAGTTCTGAGTGGTCCCACCCAAAAGGCAGGAGTCGGGATGGAACAGAAAAGGAGCGGGAGGGCAGGCATGGACTGCTCTCTGCAATGCCCCTGTGCCGCATCACCCTGTGTCGCTTCACACACACACACACACACACACACACTCCGCCTTGGAGCCAGCTCACTAAGGAAGGAAACCTCTGCAGACTTTAAGCTGAAACAAATCCTCCCTTCTTTGAGCTTGTGGGTATTAGGTATTCTGTCCCAAGCATGAGAAGACCAAAATGACAAGGCAGGAGTCTCAGCTTCCACTTCACTGCTATCACTGCTGTGCTTCCTGGTGCAAGCCTTCCAGCCTCCAGAGCTAGGACTCATAGGTCAACACTTCATAAGGTCATGGGAACAGGAAGAGAACATTTTCCAAGTGGATCACTAAGAGTAACCATCAGTGGTACTGATGTAGGAGATTAGGGCATGGCAAAGCTGCCTGAGGAAGCAACATAACCTGTTAATTATAAGGCGCCGGAACACAGGTGCACAACAATTCCCAGAGCCCTGTGCAAGGACTTCTCCAGAGAACTCAAGCAGATTTTCAGTAGGATGGGGTCAGCTCACCTGGGGGACCAAGGGAGGTTCTTGAGGTCAAAGGATGCCTACGAGCGCGACATCGGCAACAGCAGGCAGTGTGCGGCAGAGCAGAGTGCGAGTGGGTAGGAGCAGCCGCATCTTCACTGGATAATTCTTACACGGGCTGTCAGCTCCTATTTACATTTTTACACAGTTCAATAACCAGCATGTGCACGCTTACGCCACTGTGCACCTCTACTAGACAGTGGGGGTCACGTCCTTAGGGGTCCTTAGACGGCCCTGAGCTCTGAGGCACTCCGAGTGGATCCCACAGATGGCCTAGGCCCAGCCTCAGCCCGAGGTGCGAAGCCAACGCTGCCTCTCAGGACCTCTGTATAGAAGTTTTGTGGGTTTCCTCAAGATTTGAACAACACAGGACTCAGATGCCAAGAAGAGCTCGAGACCAGGGCTTTCCTCACACCTCCTCTGCTTTCTCCACAGCGTTCTTTCATCCTGCTTTTTACTCAAGCCCAAGCTCATTCTGCAGAGCTAGTTTCTCCTTCATGCTTCACTTTCACTTTTTCAAGTAACTCTGCCACTACTCTTTGCTCATTTCCATTCAATTCTCTGTGCAAGACAAGAAGAACCTGTAATCCTGTAATTCAAGAGAGGTGAGCAAGCCAGCGTCCAGTCCTGGGGCTGAGTGCAGTGGCGCACACCTGTAAACCCAGCACCTGGTAGGCGGAGGCAGGAGGATGGCCTGGAGTTCAAGGTTAGCCTCGGCTGCACAGCGAGTTCAGGCCAGCCTGAGCTGCATAGTGAGACCCTGCCTCAAAAAACAAACAAATAAAATAAAATAGAATGCAGTAATATTTATTTGGCCAGCCACTTTTAGAAGCACGCTACTGAATAACATTTTGGCCCAAGCATCCAGAAAAATCAAGAACCAGTGGACTCCAGTAACAGCACCACCCCCACCCCCACTGCATGGTACTGACCTCTTCTAGTAACCTGGGGAAACTACTTGTGGCTGACTGAACAAGACAAAGAGGTCCCTTCTCAGGACTCACTCTCTCTACCCACTTTCGCCCCAGGTCCACAGCCAGGCTCCAATTGCAGAAGGCTTTTAGGGGCAAGGGCCACAGTGAGACCCCTGCAGAGGCTGCTGTTGTTCCGTAGCACTTGGGTTCTCTATTATAAGGGGAGGCCTGATGAGCAAGCATAAAATGGGTTTTATGGGTGCGGGACAATGGTGGCAAAAACACACTCCTGGATCACTCCTGGCTGAGTTTGTCGATATGGGCCTGTTAAGTGGAGATTCCGAATTTAGTGCTGCAGCTCATGAAGTAAAAAAGGTGTTACTGGTTTATGTGCTGGCTTGGCAGAAGTATGGACCAAAAGACGGCCCACTGTGAATGAGTTAGAGATGCCTGCTATTCTGTGGTGGCTACTGATGAGGGGACTCAGAGGCTTAGGGAAATGGAGCACTGAGGAGGATTTGCCAAGTCCAGCATAATCTACCACCCTGGGATAATCCAGAAAATGTGCCCTGTGCTGACACCCTGAGATACAGCAATGTCCCTGACAAGCCCTGCCCCCGCACTTCTCTGTATGCCAGACTTAGGGTGGGGACCACAGGTACACAATTGGGAAGCTTCAGGGTTGTGAGTCTCACTGGATCCCCAAGTGGCAGGGGTCAAGTGGCTGCTGCCACCAAAGGCAAGGTCCACATACTTAGCATAACAGACAGCAGAAGCAGGACAATGGTCGAAATGGGCTGCCACATAGAACCTACGGTGCTGGCTGACTAGACAGGGGTTCCCCATCGCAAAATGGACAGCCAGCCTGCCAGCTTCTCCTAGACGGATATAATCAAAAACTGTTAAGGGCACACAGATACAAGCCTACTTCAAATTATAGTAACAGGGACTCCCGGGCCCACCACTGATTCCCAGATTTGAGCCAGTTTACAGGCCCAGAACCCCTTGAGAACAGGAAGGGCCGGGTCCCTTGAGAAAAGACGCTGACACACCACCAAAAGCGTATACAATCTTGCTGCCATCCTTTCCCAAGAGGACCAAAGGCCTTTTGCCCAAGTGAGTGCACGATGGAGGAAGAGAAATAACCAGACACCTCAGGGACCACCGGACCCTGGCTCCGAAGTAATGCTGATCAGTTCAAAATGTCACCCCAGTAAAAGCTGGGCCTAAGGAGGTCAGGTGGTCACGTTTTGGCAAAGGTTCGACTCACAGCGAGTCCAGCAGGCCCCCAAGCCCATCCCATAGTTGTTTCCCCTGTCCCCGCCCACACAGCAGGGACACATGCTCCTAGTGCTTGGCAGAACCATCACGCTGCTTCCCCAACCTGCAGTGCGACGGCGGCTACCCCGGTTGGGAAGGCCAAATGCATACCATGAGTCACCTCTGCCTAGCAATATAGTGAGCCACACACAGCAGCACATGCTGGTAGAGGCCAGTGCCACCACGAAGGATGTGAAGGGTGCAGGGGCGGTGGTGCCCAGCACATCTCCACCTAACACCCCCATCTGGCCTGTGCAGAAGACGGAGGGGTCTTGGGTGAAGGTAGACTGCTATAACTGAATCGCCGGGGACCGATCGCAACTGCTGTACCAGATGTGGTTTCCTTGCTCGAGCAGATTAACACGCCTCCTGGCTCTTGGTCGGCAACTAGCGATCTGGTAAGTGCCTTCTGCAGCCCTACCCAAAAGGCTCATCAGACAGAACGTTCACTGCCCCACCGCAGGGCTCTATCAACGCTCCAGCCCGGAGTCACAGCTTGGTTCACAGGGATCTGGAGCACCTTTCTCACCCACGAAGGATCACAGTGGCCCATTCCACCGAAGATGCTGTGCTGGTGGGGCCAAGAGAGCAGCAGCGAGCAACCACTGGATTCGTCAGTCAAGCATTTGAGAATCAGAGAACGAGAAATAAAGCCAACCAAATTCCAGGCCCTTCTACTCAGTGAAATTCCTGGCTCCAATGCTGTGGCCATGTAGAGAGACGGCTGCTAAAGTGAAAGGTAAGTTAGTGTATGTGGCTTCCCCTAAGTTTTAGTTACTCTTCTCTCGTTGCTGGAACAAACACCTGACACTCAAGCTGAGGGAAGGAAAGGTTTATCTAGCTCATAGTTACTTGAGGTTTCAAGACACTGCCCCAGCTCTAGAGGGTCTGGAGGAGAGGCTGGGGTGCTGCCATGTCCGGGATGATCCGCTCCATCCTTCCTGGACAGGTAGCCAGGTGTGGGAAGGGAGGGGGTGCATGCTGTCAGTTTAAAGGTTTGTGCCTCTCTGGCCCCGCCCCTCGAGCCCCACCCTGGTCCTCAAGCAGTGACTGCCCCATGATTTACATGAGGCTTTGGGGGAACAACGAGATACAAACCGTTAACACCCTACAACCAAAAAAGATGTACAATGCCCAGTGGGCCTATTTGGATTTTGGAGAAAATACATTCCTTACTTGGGTATCTTACTCTAGCTATTTACTGAGTGACTCAGAAAGTTGCTAGGTTTGAGTGGAGCCCAGAACAGGAAAAGGCTCTGCTGTGCAGGCTACTCTGCCCCTAGGACCACACGATCCAGAAGACCTAATGGAACAAGTGGCAGTGGCAGGCAGAGATGCTACTTGGAGTCTCTGGCAGGCCCCATAGGTGAATTGCAGCAGAGGCCTTTGGGATTTTGAAGCAAGGCTCTCCATCATCGGCAGGCAACTACTGTCCCCTTGAAAATCAGCTCTTGGAGAGATAGCTTAGTGGCTTAAGCGCTTGCCTGGCAAGCGCAAGGTCCTGTGTTCAATCTCCAGTACTGCAAAAGTAAGAGAGAAGAGAGAAGAGGAGAGAAGAAAAACAGCTCTTGGCCTGTTACTTGGCCTTAGTGGAAACTACACACTTCATCACAGGACACCAGGTCACCATGCAACCGAGCCACCCATCATGAGCTGGGCATGACCTGATCCACTGAGACATAAGGTTGGGTGTGCACAGGCACAGTCCATCATTAAGTAGAAATGGCACATCCATGACTACGCCTGAACAAGTCCAGAGGGTGAGTTACATGAGGAAGCTGCCCCCAAGTCCATGGCTCCTACACCTGCTATACTGCCTTCTGCCTCCCAGCAGGCACCTCTGGCTCCATAGGGTGTACCATATGATCAGTTCTCAGAGGATGAGAAGGCTACTGCCTGGTTTATGGATGGCTCTGCACACTACGTAGGTACCACCAGCAAGTAGACAGCTCAGCATTAGAGCCCCTTTCCAGGACTTCATGAAGGACAGTGAAGGGAAATCTTCACAGCGGACAGAACTTCAGGCAGTGTACCTGGTAGTACATTTTGCCTTAAGGAAAAGTGGCCAGATGTTCAACTGTGTACTGACTCATGGGCTGTAGCCAACGGTCTGCCAATGGTCATAAACTTGGAAAGGACATGACTGCTATTTGGGGAAGAGATATGTGGACAGACCTATCCATATGGGCCAAGGATATAAAAACATTTGCTTCCTGTGTAAATGTTTACCGTGGGTGACCTCAGCAGAAAAGGACTTTATCAGGTTGATGAGATGACCCATTCTGTAGTTAGCAGTCAGCCTCTTTCTTCAGCCTCCCTTGCAGTGCACAATAGGCTTAACAAAGAGAAGGGTAGGGATGGAGGCGATGCATGCTCAGCAACATGGACTCCCACTCACCAAGGCTGACCTGGCTGTAGCCCTGCTGAACACCCACTGGGCTAGCAGCAGAGACCAACACGGAGTCCCAGATATGGTCCCATTTCCGGAGTGATCAGTCTTCAACCTTGTGGCAGGTGATTATACTGGACCACCCCCACCATGGGAAGGACTGCTTTGTCCTCACTGGTATAGACACGTATTCTGCGTACAAACTGGCCTTGCCTATACATGATGCTTCTGACAATACTAACATCCATGAACTCACAGAATACTTTATCCACTGTCATGGGATTCCACACAGCACTACCTGAACAGGAAACACAAGCTATGGCCAAAGAAGTGAGGCAATGGGCTCACGTGATGGAATTCACTGGCCTTACCATGCTTCTCTTCATCCAGAAGCAAGTAGACTGATAGAAAGGTGCAATGGTCTTTGAAGACACAGTCACAGTGCTACCTAGGGGCAAACTTCCTGCATGGCTTTGAAGCAGCATTCGTCATATGGCACTGTGTCTCCCACAGCCAGAACCAGGAATGGTACTACTGGCTACCGACCCTAGTAATCCATGGGCAAAATTTGTGCTTATTTCTACAACCGTGTGCCCTGCTGGCTTAAAAGTCTTAGTTCCAGAGGTAGAAAGGCCTGCTCCAGAAAATACAACAGTGACAGCACTGAACTGGAAGCTGAGGCTTTGCCTTGGTTATTTTGGTCTTCTCATGCTTTTGACTTACAGTGTTGGCAGGAATGACTGACCCAGACTGTTGGGGGAAGTTGAACTATTACCCTACAATGAGATCCCTGAGGTGCCTTCTAGTGTTACCACGCCCATGTTACTAAGGTCCATGGGAAACTACAATGGCCCAATGCAGGCAGAACGAAACACGGCCCAGAAGCTTCAGGTAGCAGTCACCCCAGCAGGTAAAGTGAAGAGTGTGACACTAGGACTGCCTCATGATGCAATGCTAGGCTCATAGGCCCTAGGGTTAAGAGTGTGACTCTGCCAAGCTACCCTGCCTTGGGGCCAGTCAACCATGGACTGAAGCCTCGCTGAACTGTGAGCTACATAAACCTTTCCCCCTTTAACTTTGGGTGTTGGGCATTTTGTCTCAGCACCAAGAAAAGCAACTAACACACTTGCAAATTCTTATATCTGCATATCCTGCATTGAATCTGTTTCTCTAGGGAGCACTGACTGACAGAAAGAGACAACAGCCTCACCATGAAGGCCGTGAAAAGTGAAGAAAGAGCAGAGCCAAGCGAGGAGCTCAGCGAAGGACCTCCTCACAGATGTGACCACTAAGTGATTGCCCCTCCCTTGAAGTTGTGTGGTGCTGAAGAGGCCCCTGCAGCCCACCTGCCCAGATCCAAGTCCTCTCTGTGCCCTGACTGCTGTGACACTGGACAAGACAATTCTCTGCATCTCATGCTGTCTGTAAAATGGACACAACTCTCCTTCCAGGGATGGCGCTGTGAAGTTGGTGCCAAGTGCCAGGAGCCGAGCAGATGAAAGCCTGTTTCCAGACTTCCCACCAGCCAGGAACCAGCCTGCAGAGCGCTCCCCAGGGACCCAGACACACAGGCCTCACCTGCATCCTGTCACTGTCAGCCCAAACAGGATCGTGCTCCTTCTTCACAGAGAACCCCCTACAGACTGTAACAGTTTGTGTATAGGTGTCTCCCCAAAGCCTCCAGCAGCCACAGGGCAGCTTGGCTCCCGGAGCTTGTAACTGATTCTTGATCCAATGCTGGGACTGCAGATGTGAGTGCTAACCCTAGCCAGGTGGGTAACTGGCATTACGACGTAAGGAGGGGAGCGGCCAGCCAGCTGCCTGTGCTGCTGCTTCCCTTTTGCTCTCGGTTCTTCTCTGCTGCCATGGAAGGCTGCTCTCTGCCATGCGCCACTCTGCCTTGGAGCCAGCTGAGTGTGGACCAAAACCTGCAGTAACTGTGAGCTAAATAAACCTTTCCTTCCCTAATTTTGAGTTTGGGGTACTTGGCCCAGCAATGAGAGAGGAGTGACTGAGACACAGATGCAAGCAGACAAACAGCCCTGCACAGAAATGAACCCAAAAACCAGACACAGAAATACAGATGGGCCATGGTATGCGGAAAACACATCTGATTGACTCTTTAAGAACAAGCTCATCTTTCAGAGCAATAACTTCACATAGTGCTATCAAAAAAATGACCTGAGTGTTTAAGGCAGTGTCTATGGGGAAAGCTGGGAAACAGCAGATGTGTGACACCAGCGAAGCAGTGCAGTGCCAGGTGCGAGAGGTAGAGCTCTCTGGTCAGCAGAGGTTGGCTTGCTGTTAAACAGAGAGGACACTGCAGTGCCTCACAGCACAGATGAACTCCTGTTTGAAAAATATTCTTTCATATTACAAATTTAATTTAATACGTGAAGGCAATTTTATTTAGAACAACTCAACAGAATCTTTTCATGAGGGAAATATTATATAATTCCTACCAATTGGGAACAAAGTTCTCCAATCCTTGGGTGACTCCCCATGCTGCAGCAAGGGACAGCGACAGATCCTCATAGCAAAGCCACCTTAGTGCTCCTCCAGTGCCCTGGAGCAAGGCAGGAGGTACCTGGTGGGGGCCAACCCCACTCTGCATGATTCAGAAGAAAAGTGGGGCTCCCAGGACCCCCACTGTAGCAGTATGGTAAGGAGCAGGCCCCTAGAGAGGAAGACATTTGGAAAAATCTCTGGGGACAAAGGAATTTTAAGCTATACCCTAGCTATTCAGTCATAACCCTGGGACCCCGAAGCTGCATAAGGGCCGCTGCACACACACAGGCCTTGTCTTAACATGCAGTTGCTATAGCACAAAAAGAGTGACGATCCAGAAGGCAGTGCAAGAGAAAGCGCTGAAGGCCGAGCTCACAGGGCCACTGCAGTCCCCGACGTGCCAGCCCATGTGTTCTTGCCCCCAGCTCCTCCCTGCTCTCTTGGCTTCCTGGCTGCCTCAGGGTAGACACTGTTTCCTTTGCCAGGCCCACATGCCATCACCTCTGCCTGCAGCCAGCGGACTCTGCCCTGAAATCTCCCCTCCTTAAGCTGTGGGCATGAGGTACTGCATCCCAGAGATAAGGAAAGTGACCAGGATGGGGAGCCACCAGGAGTAAAGTGATTCTCCAGCATGTAGGAGCAAACAACATGAAACCCAGGGTTGCAGCTTAATGAAAGGAACTCAACACCCTCTAGGGCCAGGCCAGGCCCCACACCAGCAAGGCCCCCTTGAGCTGTTTGCTCAAGGGAGGGACCGGTGCCTCAGCCCCAGCTATCAGGAGCCAAACCATCCCGGACACACAGAAACGAGGCCCCCTTCACTCACAGCTGGCTAAGTGGCCTGTGCATCCTCCAGGCCAGGTGCAACCCTCCCACCTCATTGGTGCCCACACGGGCCCCAATGACAACCTAGTGTTGCTCAGGTTCCCCCAGCGGGGCTGCTTGTTCTGTAAGTTAGTTCCCTATCTTACTGAAAAAAAGTAACCTGACTCCGTGCTAAAGAAGAGGTAGTGAATGCCTTAAAAAGTTGCAATGCTTGACTACAATAAAGAAAAAACTGAAGAACCCAAAGAGGGAGGTCGAGGTAGCAGCACAGAAACAGGAATCGCAGCACGCAGGGAGGAAGAAAGGGGGCTCTGCACTGTGGGAGGGTACAGGACAGAGGGAAGAGGGGAGCGGCCAGAAGTACAGCTGGAGCAAGGGACCAAGGGACTGGTGCCTAAGGGCCTGCAGGAAGTGCAGAAAAAATCCAAACTGCTTCCTGCCCACAGGGCCATTACACCCCTCCCCTCCCCCACCTCCTTCCTCCAGCTGCTCCTCAGAAAAGCCCAGCCCCAGGGCCAGACCAGCCTGTCTGAGCAGTTATGGCTCAGCACGGAAGCTCCCCAGGGCCAGGCCAGAGCTAACACTACACATTCGCACCCTCACCACCCAGCATAAGGCAGGTGCTGGGGAAGTGCCTCCCAAATAAATGAATGCAAAAAGTCAGGGAGCAAATGGCTGAATTAGTTGGCAAAAGAGTGAATTAATTAATTAAAGTAAGAGTCCGGTCTGGCCCGTGCAACTGCAAGGTAGACACCCACGGCCTGCCTCCATCTTCCAGCTCTTTCCGCCTCAGCTCCATTCCCGAGCCCATCCACAGTCCAGTCTGGCCCACGCGGCTGCCGGCCTGCCTGGGCCTGCCTGGGCCTGCCTGGTAAGGACCCTCAGCCTGCCTCTATCCTCAGACTCCTCAACTCCAGAGCTCCAACTCCACCCACAGTCCAGACCCACAGGGCCTCACAGGAGCCAGCAGCCTGAGCTGCAACTCACAGCCAGGCACCCCTGGAGGGGAACAAGCTTGGTGGATCCAGAACAAACTCCCATAGGTGCTAACAGCATAACTTCACCAAAGTAGAGATTGCTGCCATACAAAATGATCATGACAAGGAGTAAGATATAGTCACAGGGCCCAAGCACACCCAAATCAAATACAGGAGACAATACCATGGAAGAAAATGAGAATCATGCAGCCAAAAACTCTGAATCTGAGGTAGACAGACAACTAAAGAAACTCAGATCAGAGATAACATCTGAAATAAAAAAAGAAATGCATGAATTAATAGAATCTGAAGTGGTAAAGTAAGAAACAGCTGCAATCTTGTTAAAGCCCACCAACATTTGAGGAAGCCAAGAGTCTCAGGCAGAGAAACCATGGCAGACCACGCACTGGGAGCACAGGACCACGAGCTGGGAGGAGCCACAGTGAGGGCCCAAATGAATGGCTGTGTGCCAGGGGCGAGCAATTCAGGAAACCCCATGGGGAGGACACAGAGGGGCAAGGAGTAAGCAAGCCTCTACTGCCACCCTACCCAACCACACAGGACAGCCACAGGGTCGAGCAGGACAGCACAGGGATGCAAGGGGCCGACGGCACGCCTCCACTTAACACTGTGTCCTTGCCCAGGCAACACAGAGGGCCTCTCAGGAGTTAAGCTGCAGGGGCACCCCAAACAGGACTGTTGCTCACAGAGGACACAAAGTGGAACACAACCCAAACACCCAGATTCACAAGATGACTATATTTTAAAAAGTACTGCAAAACCACTGGCAGTGATGTTTTCCAAGAAAATTAGTGTCATGGGAAAGGACACACGTATCTGTAAAAGTGGACAGATACACAGGTCAACAGGCTGCTCAACCCCTCATAGCAAGGAAACATCAGCGAGGCCCCCTAATGGGACAAGAGAGCTTGCTCTGCCTCCTGACAACAGTGCAGAGGTCCTCAGGGCTCTCCATCCTGCTCCCAGCCCCCATCTGGCAATAAGAGCTGCAGGGAAACCTGACCCAAAAGCTCGGACACACTGAGCTCACAGCCTGGTGTGATGACGGCCCACGTGCACCGTGGGCACGGCGGAGCCTGCAGAGCCTAAGTATCCCCTGTCAGACAAGGGCAGTAATGGTGTCCAGCTCATAGGGGTGCAGTGAGAAGTGAGAGAAGTGAACATGAGGTGACTCCGCACCCCCGGTGGTTGGAATTGAGCCCAGAGCCTTCCTGATGCTAGCAGGCAGTCTAACACTGACCTACATCTGCAACCTTTACACCAACTTTATTTTGAGGTAGTATCTCGTGAGTTGCCCAGGCTGGCCTAAACTTGTAATGTTCCTGCCTCAGCCTCCAAGGCAGCTGTGTGTCACTGTGCCCAACTAGATGCTTTTTTACTATCTCAGCTTTTGTTCAATGGTATTAAATGTTTATAATTTTAAATTAAGAATAACAAGTGACTGAGCCAGGGAGATAGCTCAGGGGCACAAGTGCCTGCCTGGCAAGTGCAAGGTCCTAAGTTCGATCCCCAATTCTGCCAAAAAAAAGAAAAAGAATAACAAGTGAGAACACTTGCCCATATTCCCAGAACTCGGAAGCCTAAAGCAGGCTTGCTTAAGCCCAAGAGTTCAGGACCAGCCTGGGTCATACAGCAAAACAGCAAACCCGAGCAAACTGGAATATTCCACCGGATGCGGCTGTGCTTGTCCTGCACCAGCACTAGAGAAGGGAACAGAGTATCCCCAAGCACACCAGCATGGCTCCCTCAGGGGTGCCAGCCCGGGCCCAGGCCCTTTCCTGACTCACAAGGCTGATGTTGCGCCAGGCCTATGGGCTCTGAGCATGCTCCTGGTCTATGAAGCGCCCACTGCAGTGCCCGCCTGTCCCCATCTAGGCCAAGACCAAGTCTCCACCAGATTGGGGCACAGGCTCTCCGGTTCCAGGTAGATGGTCACCCCAGGTTACGGGGCAGCTTAATCAGGTCCAAGGCCACCCCAGCCAAGACCTCCAGGAAGGCCACACCTCTATCCACCTGCACTTCTGGAACCTCACACTGTGCTCCTTCCAGGGCCATGCCCCCACCTCCACTTCCACAGCTCTATTCTGCACCCAGAGCCTGGCCCTACATTGCAACCCATAGACACCAGGAGGGAGTGTCACCATGCATGGAAGTACTTTCCTTGTATGCCAAGGAACTAGGGCAGTCAAGAACCGTTAAAATGAAAACAAGACTTCCCTGCCTCCAAAAAAAAATCAGCCATGTTGGCCACACTAAGTGAAACAAAATCTCACTGAAAATAACTGCAAATGAAATGCTGCGTACTAAAGATCAGCAGTGACTCTGCCAGACAGATGTTATATTTGAGTACTGGCTGATGTAACAGAGACAGTTCTCAAGCTCAGAAGGCTCAAACCTAGAGAAGTTTGAATGACTCCTGATAGAACTGGCACACGAGGAAACTCATGTTTCACTAACATGATGGACACTTAATGGAGGAAATAACATGAATAACTGGAAGAAAGAGCGTGCTTTAGTGCTGCATTTTAGTCCGACCTAGGTCACTACAGTAAAAGGACAAGCAGGTGAAGCCAATGCTCTGCACCCAGAAAGGCCCTGGGGGCTGGCGGGGAGATGAACGGTGGCCTGGTGAGCAGGGGCGGCCAACGAATAAGCAGGCAGGCAGCCTGGACACAAAGGAGCCCATCTCTAATGGGGAGCAGCACACACAGTGGTGAGATAAGCTGCAAAGTGGTAGGGGCCTAGAGAAGTGAGGACCAGCTGGGAAAGGACCGAGGCGAGGACAGACAGGTGCCAGGACCAAATCCTGATGGGAAATCTGGGCTCACGAGGATTAAGAACGACGTTCCACTAAGATGATGGTACACGGTCGTTTCTAAATCTGCCAAGCACTGCACTAAGACACAGTTAATGAAGTCTGCCCAGGGCTTGACCTACCAGCTGCACCTTTTCATGCAAACATGGCGAACTGTCTGCCAATTCCCCAGAAACCATTTCAACTCGGCCTTCAGGGCACATTGGCCAATGGACAGCAGCAAGCAGGTAGCCCTGAGCAGAGGTGGAGCGGGAAGAGGGCTGAGGGGCTCCAGGCCCAGCATCCCTGCACAGGAGTGCCATGAGCCACAGGCCCGCAGGCTCCAAGCGGCAGCCTCTAGTCTGGCCGCCTGTGACCCCTATGATTCCTCAATGGTCCCTGTGTCTGTTCAGCACCCCAAGCCAGCTCCAAACAGCCTCATTAGACGAGAGCCTGCTGTGACCACAGGGTGTGCGGAGAAGAAAGGGCTGGTGCCAGGGAGAGAGCAGGCAGGAGGAGGCAGTGGCAGGGGAGCTGCGGCTTCCACCAGACCCGAAACGGCACAGGGAGTTCCAAGCAGCTACAGTTCAGAGCGCAGCTAATTCACTGCAGCTGAATTTCAAAGCGTCACCCACACATTGCCACTGCCAGCCCTGCAACAGGGTTATCACAAAGCAACAGAGGCCTGATTAACCTCCCCAAAGCATGCTTCTGATCATCCCACTCCCCTGCCCAAAGCCTCCTGGCTCCCAACTACCCACAGCACAAAGCCGGAGTCAAAGACGTTCAGACCCTGGCTGCCATCCGTGCCAGCTCCTCACTTTTACTGACAAGGAAACTGAGGCAAGCGGTTGTGAGACAGCCTGAGGCTGGCAGAGTCATGGCTTGGCCAGGACCTCAACTCCCCCTACCACCTCCAGGCTTCTCTCCTGGGGCCACGGCCACTGCAACCACAAGCATGGCCTGGCACCCAGCCCTCCCAAGATGTCACTTGCTAGTCACTGCCACCTCCTCATCTGCACACCACTCCTGTAAGACAGGAGGGGAAGACTGGTGCATCCAAGTCACGCTGAGCAGTCCAGGCCCTCCGTGCACCTCAGAGCCAAGTGGTGCTGTGCACACCATGTTTGCCAGGGCTGCCATGCTGGGGCTGCCAGCCACTGCTTTGTGCTCCCTCCACCCTTCAGCCTGGCCAGGTCCCGCCCAGGACCTCCCACCTACTGGAACCATGCCAGGGAACAAGGCACACCCACACACCTGGATCCTCAGGGGCATGCACCCTCAGGCCTAGCAGAATGCTGGGCGAGCACCTACCCTTATGTGCAAGATGAGCAAGCTGTGAGTGCAGGTCCTCTCTGTTCCACCCTAACTGGCGCTCCAGACCAGGGCCGGGCACCGAGCCTGTACAGGTGGTCTAGCTGCTACCCAATGAGCACATGGTGCTCACTGCCCACCCACCCACAGGAGCCCAGGTGTATGTGGTAATGATCCCTGTCCTAGACCACAGTTGAGGGACTGGACTTTGACACCCAGCCTGGCCTCCACCAAGTTTATATATAGTGCAAATCATTGTCTGGGGACACCATTTGGGGTGAAAGCCTCACTTCCTGAAAACCTGGCCCTGGGGACTATGGGACAACCAAGGGGCACCCATAGGAGAACACAGCAGTGAGTGAGTGAGTGAGCAAGACAGGGTGCTCATTAGTGGAGACACTGCCAGACACAGCAGTCTCGCCCAGCACACACTCAAGAGTTCACCAAGGAGAGAAACTAGGCAAAGGGCTATGCTGTGTCCCAGAGAGCCCCCACACTCATGTGTTAAAGCCTCGGTCCCAGTGCAGAACACTCGCAGCCAGGCTGTGCACACCACCTAGATCATGGCGGTACTGACCTCATCATATGATTAGGCCATTCATGGGTTACAGTGTGATGGGCCACTGGGCAGGGATGGACCACCACTGGGTGGCGCCCAGGAGAAGGCAGTGGGTCATGGGGCATCCCTTGCTTCTCCTCTCCTCCTCTCTCTGTTTCTGCCTCAGGGACATGAACAATTCTCCACTCCATCTTTCTCATCCACTCTGCCCTTCCACCACAATATTTTTGCCTTAAGAGCCAGTTCACCATGGACTAAAGCCTCTGAAAATGTTAGCCAAAAGAATCTTCCCTCCTTTACATTGTTTTCCATGGGTATTCTATTGTAACAACAGAAAGTTAACATAAAATGCAAGGAGAATGCATGGTGGCTGCAAAGCAAAGAAGGGCTGGGCCACACGAGTACTGAAGGATGTCATCAAACTGAAGGGTGACATAAAAGAGCTTCTATTTCAAAGAAATCACTCCATTCCAAAGGCTTACTACTCTGCTGTGGAAAAGGCTGTTGCACATAGTCACCACAATGCCCAGTCTCACAGCCTGTGCAGCCCTACCCAGCACGGCTCTGCCCAGTGTGGCCCTGCCCAGCATGGCCCTGCCCAGCATGGCCCTGCCCAGCATGGCCCTGCCCAGTGCAGGCACCCTTGCTTCTGGCTTGCCCTGACACAGGAGTGCTGCTTTCTCGAGAGGCCTAGCAGACCCCAACTCACACATGAAACACAGTGGCCTGCCAAGGTGCCACCTGTAGCATGAGCCAGTCCAAGGTAGCTTGCTGCCTTGTTCTTTTGAGTTCTGAAAGGAGTTACTAGGGGGTGCCTCAGACCCACTGCGAGAGCTAAGTAAGCAAGCTGTATGCCAAACCCTCCCAGAAGGCTGGCATACTCAAACCACCTAAGTCCCAAGTCCTGTACAGCAACTGACCTGCCAGGGTAGGGACACCACATCAGTCACAGCTTCCACTCCCACCCAGACACTTGTGCCTGAGGGAGTACGATCAATACCTACCTGGGTGGTTACTGGACAAGGAGCCCCTGCTCCAGGCTCAGCAACAGACAGGTGCTACAACAATGCACACGCAGCAGGCCAGCTCTCGGGAAGTTCAGTCACCTGCTCCTCCCGGAGGAAGGACGTGCAGCATAGAACCACGTCCTGTTTCCACAGCACCCCATCCTGGTGGCACATGCTATAAGCATCTCAGCTGCGCATAGCAGCCACACAAGGGCCTAAGTCAAATATGGCATGTCTGTTCCACACTTTGCAGGTGGTAATGGATCCTGAACTGAAGCATGTACAACCACAGGGCACATCTGAAGAGCAGGGGCGGCAGGAGGACAGCAGGAAGGGCACACTCCATGTGACTGGAAGATTAAGTCCCCGATTATCTAATTACTCTTGGGGGGAAAACTCCACTGACGGCTGACCTTCTTCTGCCTGTACCTCTGCACTGAGGACACTGAGATGCAATCCACTCCCAGCTGCAGCTCACAGTGTGGCAGGTGAGTTCACCTCAGTTTTCTAAAAGAGTATTTCACTCAAGCCTGGGAGATCTGCATGCCACTCTTGGACCTGAACATCCATCCAAGATGGCCCCGTACGCTGGGCACCTCCTCTCTATCCTTTGGCATGCTCAGATTAGGCGCACAGCACGCTGACACGGTCCGTGCATATTTTTAAAACAACGAGGAGGGAGGATATATCTGCAAACACTCATGCTAATTTACTTGAATATGTGCAGAACACCTCTGAGAGGGTCCAAGAAATAGCATGGCTACTGCTGGATGATGGAGGAGGAGACCTGTCTCTGCATAAACCCTGACAGGTGACACCACTCCACACAAAGCCAACTCTACACAACAAGAGCACCACCCAGGTTCCCTTGCTGGTAACAGGCAAAGCATGGTCAGGACCTGAGTAGGCCATACCCAAAGCCCACAGTCTGCTTCCCACACAGCCCTGCCCCGCGAGATACTGAGAATGAGGGTGCCCACGTGACTGGAAGTGAAGACTTCCTGCTTTCTTTGCGTTATTTTTACTTCTAGAATCTAAAGCAACTTTATCTCTTGGATTAACAGACAGGTTTTAAAAGGCATTCTAACTGCTCCAACTGAATTGTGTTCCTTGAAATTCAGAGAAGCAGTAAACCCATGTTTGACTGTAGTATTTGGAGATAAGGATTATAAAGTAATTGAGGTTAAATGAGGTCACGTTGTTGAGTACCCCATCTGACAGAATTAGTGCCCTTCTCAGAGACATCACAAAGCTGTGTGTGTGTGTGTGTGTGTGTGTGTGTGTGTGTGTGTGTCTACCTCACGTACATGAGAAAAGTCAAGGGGGGAGCACACGGAAAAAGTGATACACACAAACTAGGAGGAGTCCTTACCAACTCCTAGACGTTGAACTTTCACCTTCCAAAACTAAACACCTAGTCTATGACACTCTGCCACAGTGACTCAAGGAGACTAGTACACTAACCCACTTTCATAATATTTTATCCTAGGAAAAGTTATGTTTTGTTTTTAAGTATTTGACATGCACTTGCACTGTCTCCAAATTGAACACAGTCTGAGACTTCACCAGGAAGCTCCAGACTCCGTATTAACATCTCAAGCACCAGCGCAGAACCAACACCAAAGCCTCATCTGGGCCCATCACACCCCGCACAATAAATTCAGCAAAGAGGTGACATTCCCCACCTTCCTACACAAAACGAGGGTTCATCTTCTCATTCACAGCTTGGAAGCTGAGCTCCCTGGATTGCATCCAGTGGCAGCAGCAAATGATTAATTCTCAGCCTCCACCCATTGCTGTGTTCTTACTCACTCTTCCCTGACTTACCCTGTGGCCAACTTCTACAACCGAAGGTGTGAAGCCCTAGTAACACAAGCAAAGCAGTGGGCAGCAAAAGGAACCTGGGTGAAGCCAGCGCTCGGACGACACTTGTTGGCTGTGAACCTCCAGCAGCTGAACCTCGGCTGCTGAGAAAACAAGGTGATCACAAGAAGCTTTGATAGACACCTTGAGTCGGCACACTTGCAAAAGGCTGGAAGGTGCAGTGCAGTGGCCAGGCAGGGCCAGGCAGTCACAGAGCAAAATGCTTTATCATGCATGTGCGCGCACCCACACATACACACACGTGTACACACACAAGCACACATGTGCATGCACACACGCATGCATGCACACATAGGAGATATGCTCTTCCTGTTACTACTCAGAAACACAAAACCCACAGTGCCTCAGAGGGTGGCCCCAGTGAGACTGCAGAGGTCTCAGCAGACAGCAGCCAGAATGCAACAGTGTTTGCCCCAGACAGAAGCCCTCTGAAAGGCCACAGGGGGTCCGTGATCCCCAGTGACCCTATAGGAGAGGCAATCGGGTGAGCTGCCAGCAAGCTACGTGACGGTAACAGAGCCACTCCCTCATTGGGCTTCTGAACAGAACACAGTCCCCACTGGTCGCTGCTGTGGAGAAGCAGGCTGCCACTTATTCCTACAGCATACTGCCAACAGCCAGGTACTGTTCTCCATATCCGCCTTCCACGGCAGGCCTAGCGGGCACCCAGGCCCACCCCCACCCACCCACCCCCGCCTACGCATCACTGGGTCTTTCCTCGTAGCAGGGAATGTTACAACTTCCTACAGGTCCTCAAGATCGGGTAAAATCCATGATCAGCCAAGCAGCCTCCGCCTCCTCCATCTCTTGCTTCTCATCACTAATATATTCAACCTCCCTTCCTTCTTGGGAGGCCTCAGAACCCCCAAGCCCAGTAGCACTAGGAGGGGCCACGATAAGGAATCTGACTGGCCCTGGTCCTGGCACACTCTCTGTACAGACAGCAACCTAAGAACTGGGCCCACACTGAGCAGTGCGTGTGGCTCCTAAACAAAGAGCAGGCAAGCTGAGGGTCATGGGCAGGAGCAGCAGTGGGCACCGCGGGCCTGGCAGGTCCTTCTTGCTGCTCTCTTCCCCAGGCATCCAGGGCGCTGCTGTGGCAACAGCTTGCTAGAAGCTCCACACACTGCCACAGGCCCCAGGACCTGACCATCTCAGCAGGGTTAACCATTCTTCATCAGTAACACAGACTGATGGGACTATGAGACTGCTGAGGGTGGAGTGAAAGGCAGGAAGCCCTCGGAACAGAGCCTACCACGGAGTGAACACTTAACGCAGTTTGTATCATGGTCATCAACATAGCCGTGATCACCAACACCACCACCACTACCATCACGACTACCATCGCCACAAGCACCATCACCACCACCACAACTGCCATTATCACCTCCTTATAGCGAAGAGTTACAAGACACAGATTGCCACCTTGTGAACATGAAGGAGAGGCCAAGGGACTTGGGAGCTAAAATTCTCGATGGTCTCACTGAGCCTGTGGGCCATGCCAATGCCTCCAGCTGTGTCACAGAGAAGACTGAACCACTACTTGTCTAAAGCCTCTGCATCCAGTTTTCTGTCACCTGCAGCACAAATGTGACCCAACACCTCTTGACACACAGGCCCTTGGTCAACATGATCCAGCAGTGCTGGTGTCAGCTAAAGAACGTAAACAGGAGGGAGAACACTGCCGGCTGCTGGCCTTCCTGAAGGGACGCTGTAGCACAGGACAGCACACATGCTGCCACGGCCCACAGAGGCACAGAGCCCACATGAGCAGGCAGACACCCACACAGGCAGCAGGGCAGGGCCCACAGGAGCTGCGGGACCATGGGCAGTGAACGCGGGACATTCTTACACAGCGTCCCTGCTTTTCTCCCCCTCCCCATCAGAGACAGAAAGGACACACCATGGTCTCGTAATTGTCCAGTTAATTATTTAATATCCTAATGCACAAAAGAAATCATAGAAGAAAAAGGAAAACACAAAAAAAATGACTTCTAAGACTGCTTTCAAATTGTACAGGGGACTCACTGACGTCATCACGCTTGCTTTTAAAATTACACATCGAACCTCCCCCCTCAGTAGAAACAAGTTATCTGAGAGGAACTTGAAAGGTTTCCCGTCACACTGAAGATACACCCTGCTCGAGATAGAAAGGAAATGCCCAGCTTTTCACCACATCATACTGGGTTACTGGGTTACAGCTGAGTTACTGTGAGCTGATACTACATGCAGTTCAAATACCACAGCCAGCAGTAAAAATGTCATCCAAAAAAGGGAACTGGCAATGCAGGCGGAGCCGGCAGCCAGAGCATTCATCTGCGGTCCTCATGCTGCTGCCAGGCCCCCAGGATGAAGCACGGCAGCGCCATTTCCTTCCCCTCCAATCCTTGGGGTCTGCAGGCCCAAGAAGAACTGATTAAGAGCTAGGAAGTAGGAGGAAAATCTACGGCACACCCTATGGCAGCGATGACGTGCGTAAGCTGGCAGTTCTGCTCGGCCCGTTGCCCTGTCCTTTCCATTTCTCTAGCTTTCACCAGCACTTCTGAGGGGGTCAGTCAGACTCCTCACAAGTGACAGCACAGGGTGACCAGCTCCCGGCGCTGGGCAGCGGGGTGGAGGGACGATGGAGTTCTTGTGCTACCGCGGAGCCAGAGGACTGGAATGCCCACTGCTGGCCCTGAACCCGGACGTTCTCACTACACAAAGCCAAGGCCAGCCAAAGCACCCTTCCCTCATGGAGCCCCATGCAGCTCTGGGCTCGTCACTGCACGGCACCCACGGGGCCAGGACCAGGCCTCTGCACTTGGGGACAGTGGAAAGGAACCTGAGGTTCAGCCCCAACCTTGAGGCCCTGCAGCCCAGTCTCATACGATGAGGCACGGTGAGGAGTCACAGGCTCCGAGTGGGCTCCAGGATCATGAGTCCTGGCTATGGGTTCAATGTGTCTCCCAAATTTCATGTTGGAAACTCCATCCCCCAATTCAAGCTGATGGTGTCTGGAAGTAACTGAGTTAGATAAGTGGGTCACAGTAGGGGCCCTGATGGCATCAGTGGTGTAAGGAAGAGAGAGGCTCTAGCCGTCACACTTGCTGTCTTGCCACGCAGTGCCCTCTACAATGCCATGATGTGGCAGGGAGCCCTCACCAGGGCTGCATGGATACCATCACTGTGCCTATGAGCACACTGACACACCTAGCACACACCTGCACTGTGCACTGACCAACACAGTACAACTCAATGCACCTTGCTGCTGCACCGCTGCTGCACAGGCTGCAGTGCCAGGGCCTGGCCACTAGAGGACAATAGTGGGGCCTACAACGTAGGCACAGCGGTTTGGAGCGGTCCCCCCAGGACACCCAGGGCAAGCCATGGCCTGGTCGAATACCAAGCTCTCCGACAACATCCACAGGAGAGAAAATGACTTCTTCAGGGCTTCAAAGAGATGCCCACTGTTTACTGTCCCCTGAAACAAGAAAGGCCCAGCTGGCTGGAGACCTGCCCCTCAGCAGCCTGCAGAGCTAGCCCCTGACTTAGCATGGGGGGCTGACGGGGGAGCGGGTACAGACGATAGGCACAGTGTGAGATGGCAGCAATCTCTGGCACATAGATGGATCTGGCTTCAAGGCCATGACTCCCCGTTGCCCAGCAATGGGCGTACTGCTAGATGCATCGCCCTTCTGTCCACCAGCACTTCCCACAGACTTGCAGTCCCTGGGCTCCAAGCTGTGGCTCAGCTCTCACCAGTTACCCAGCCCATCCAACTCCCCAACAGGAAACGACCAGCCGCTCGGCAGCCAGGCCTCCGCTCCTCTCCCAGTCCAGCGCCTGCTGCCCTACTCCTGGGGAGCACCGCAATACATACACAGTGCTTGTGTCTCCCACCTCCACAGACTTCATGCTCATATGAACGCCCAGCCAGGTGCTGGGACCTGGAGCACCACCCATGCCAGCCCATCCAGAAGGGACGGAAACACCTCTTGCTCTGCCATCAGAATGCTCAAGTGGCAGAGCTGGGCATCTGCACAGGGCGCCCTCTGAGGCCCAGTGCTGTATGGCTGTCACCCAGCAGCCCAGAGAGCTGTGCTCCCTGCAGACCATGAGACCACACGCATGCTCCAGGCACACGCAAGCAACACCCAGCCTCCAAGGGCCGCTTTGAGGCAAGCGGTCTTCCTGCGAGTGTAGAGCTGTACAGCGAGGTGATGCTAGGAGGGGAATGAGCTATTAAGGTCTATTTGCAACTTTCATACCCCTGCTCACAACAGAGCAGGAGCTAAACAAAGAAAGCAGCATTCTCTCCCCCACCTCACCCCACCCAGACGGCAGTTAGCAGGGAGAACCATTTCTGCGGGCGTTTTGCACGTCAGTGATCTGCTTCTCCATGGTGGCAAATATTTGCCACCTAGGTTTTTATCTAATGTGAAAATGATGTACTCTACCATCCTCAGAGCTATCTTAAAGGCCATAAGAAAACAGGCAACTTACTGGCTATGTGTTCTCTTGCTGCTAAATACAAATCCAGTAACTGTGCAACTCAGAACGTTCTGGTTTTAACTTTCTGATTTTGGACTTGATATTTACACAGAATTTGGCAAAAAAAAAAAAAAACTTCTACTCACAATAACCTTACAGAAGGATTTGATTTTTACAAGCTCACTTTCTGATCTACCCTCGCATATACTTTGCTACAAGTCCTAAGGGCTTTATCTGTAAGTATGACTTTAATTTCCTGAAGTTGGCCTAAGGACAAACCCCCCAGAGGGTCCAGCTGGAATTCAGTGCCTAACAGGACAGGGCTCTTCCCCGCAGGACACTGCGTCTTCATCAGCTTCTTCCTGGCAACCTGCCTGCAGCTGGAAGCCACCGAGCACACCCAGGCAAGCATCTGTAAAGTCCCTTCGCCTCTTCTCAATCCCTGACAAGACCCCACTGTAGTACCCAATATCATAAAAACCAAAGCAGAGTAAGAGCAGGGTGACACAAACGGAAGGAATAATGATAAGAGCACGCACCACTTGGCGTGTAGAGTGGAGGCCAGCGCTCCCTGGAGGGCCGCGCAGCAGTGTCTCAGGCCACGAACTGGAGAGCTGCCCCGCTGGCTCAGTCTCCCCCCAGGTGCTCAACTCTGGGAACTAGTTTCACAGGCTCTACCTGGCTCTGCCTCCCCACACTGCCTCAGCAGTGCCTGGACTCAGCTGAGAAGACATCGGGTGTTAGAAAAAACAGGGACTAAGGTCAGTGCTAGGCCCTGTCGCCACACTCCTCGAAGCTGCCCTTCTCTACTGTCCAGTTCTTACCTGAGAATCACAGCATTGTCCTGTACTCCTCACTCTCTCCCAGCCACAGCAAGGACTTCTCTACAAATGGGGTCAGGTTTAGGCGGCCAAAGCAAAGTTCCCAAGTTTTTTTAATAAGGATGACGTTAAAGTGTAACCTACATGCCCACCAGTAGGGGGCGGACGAAATCAATGAGAAGACATCCATAGACCAGCACACAATTCCCCAAGAGCCATCATGGGGAAACACACAGTTAAATTCAAGAAAAGAGGTGCGGACCAGTGCTGCCACTCATGAGCAGGAAGAAACTCCTGTCTAAATGCACCCAGAGCCTCTCTTACAGGACTTCACAGCCAAGGGATCAGAGCAGCCTGTGAGTGGAAAGAACTGGCACCCACCTGCCAAGTGACCGGAGTTAGTGTGAGCGCATTGGGATGAACGGACACTGCACACCTCCTGCTAGGACGGGGAGGAACCCAGCCCCTCACAGGACACTCCTGCCAAAAGTGATTAGTGCAGACCTCATCAAAAGGAAACATCAGACAAACAGGAACTGACACCTGCGGGTGCTCTTCACACATCAAGATCAAAGATGGACTGGCCGTGCTCGAGCTACCGCTGCTCAGGTCAACAGACAGCGAGAGACACGACGGCTGTATAGAATGTACAATCCTGCTCTGGAAGAAGGAAGAGGAAGCACACTCCTGGGAACATGTGCCAAGCGCCATCCTGGGTAACACCATAGCACTGCTAAAACAGCACTGCATCAGTGTTAAGTGTATTTCAACAGCAGTACTGTGACAAAGAGAATGTCTTCACGCTCAGGAAACAGTGAAGTGCTTTGGACCAAAGGGACAGGGGATACCAAGGGACTCTCCACACTTCAGCGACAATACACACAGAGATGGAGATGGACACCACAATGTGTTCAGCTCTGGGCAGCTGGGAGCTGCTGCACACAGAGGAGAACGCAATCTGAGGCCCCGGGTGCAGCCACCCTGGAACAAACCGCCTGCTGCCCTCTACTGGAAGCCTCTGCCCACAGCCACCCAGGCGCAGAGCTCCTGGCAGCCCAGTCATGTGCCCCGCTCGCCACCTGCTGGCCGAGACAGGCCCTGCACTCCTAACGCATGGCCGAGTGCCGCTTGGGCACCACCATGGCTGTCTGTTCCCATGTTTATCCCCCAGTACAAACGACTCCATGGCCAGGGCCACCCCCAGGCCTCCGCCAAGCACAGCAGGCTCACGCAGAAGAGCCACACTAAATGGGAGCTCTGAGAGTGCTCAGAAAGCAGGCAGTGGCCTCAGGGCTCCATAAAAGCACTGTGGGCTCCACACAAAAGATAGGCCGCGGTCTATCCTCCCACAGTCAGCCCCTCCGCCTGGGCCTTGCCTGCCCACACCAACCCAGTCCTGTGGCAGGGGACTGACCACCAGTCCCTTCCACAGTGGCCACTGTCTTGTCCTCCAGCCTCAGAGATGCAGGAGGCACCGGCCAGCTTGGCATAGGATACCGAAGACAGCAGCAGGAAACGGGCACAGGAAAGAGGAGAGCAAACACTGCAAGCTACCACAGAAGCTTGTGCAGAGCCACTGTCCAGACACCTCGTAGCTCGGGGACTTTCCAACATGAAAATAGTACATCAACTTCCTCTGCAGGGACCCAGAGGGACCCACAGGGACACGCGTGACCCACACACCAGGCCCGCGCAGGCACTCACCCAGGTCGGCGTTGGGCTCTGCGAGCAGCTGCTTGAACTTGTCCAGCCGGGAGGCCTCTCTCTCACTCAGTGCCAAGCTGCCCAGGGTGCTGGGGCTGGATGTCCCGCCCAGCGTGACGGTGGCCGAGGGTGGGAGAGACTGGGACCTCTGCAGAGGGACCGGCTCACTGGCACTTTCTGCAGGGTGAGAGCACAGGTGAGGGTGAAGGCCTTGTGACTGTCGCAGGGTGGCAGCTCTCCCTCCCGCCATCCTGAGAGCCGGACTTCAGGTTCCTCCACAACATGAGCAAAGGGCTACCTGCAAATTCACCCCCCACCCCGATTATTTGTGGATAAAGTTGACACCTCCTCATAAAAAGTGCCAGTCAGAAAAGTCCTGGTCACCTCAGGGGTGTGAGTGGTCCTGCCCCCAGTGCCTGGACCACAGAGGAGGCTGTCCAAGTGACACAATCCAGATCCCTGAAGGAAGGGGCCTGCATGAGGTAGCCATGCCCATCTAGTTACCTGGCAAGGAGAGGATGATGCCGCCAGGGCAGGGCAGTCAAGACAGGTGACCCAGACCCCACAACGCACTTGCACAGCAGCAGCCCTTGGGCCTTGCAGGAGGAGGCAGCCCAAGCACTTGGCTGGCAGTTGTCTCCACAGGAGCCCGAGTCAGGGCACAGCCGACTCCTGTGTCCCCAGCAGGCAGCTGAGGCCAGAGGCGGCCTCCTCCCTGCCTAAGAGCCAGCCTAGCAGAGTGAGTGGGACAGCGACCCTGCACCACTCTGTCCCTCCCTCACAGTGAGTACATTCAAGATCCTCAAGGGAAACCACTCAGCAGGGGAACTGCACCACACTGCTGGGGTGCCTGTCTGCAGCAGGAGAGATGACAGAGATCCTGCCACCTTGAGCCTCTGAGGGCCACTCCCTCCAGGGCAGGATGGTTTCTTTCCCCACTCCAACAGGCAGCGGGTGGAATTTCAAAGCCACAGCAATGTCCCTAGAGGAGACAGTGACCAGAAGGCACAGCAACATGGAACTGGTCTCCTTATAGCTGGGCCACAAGGCCCATCAGCAACATCACAGGGCACAGGGAACTCATCAGCTGCCACTCACTGAAACTTGCCATAGCTCCCTCACCCACAGATGCAGAGACAGCTCTTCTTCAGTCACTGCCCATGGAGCAAGAGCCTCAAGGGCCCTGTCAGCCAAGGAAAGGCATCTGCCCCTCTGGTATGGAGACAAGACGATGTCCAGGCAGCCACTAAGAAAGACAGGACAGCATGGGCAAGCACAGGCAGGGGGCAGGCTGCCCAAGACCACGCTACCCGCTGAAGCTGCAGCCCAGGCTCCCACCCAGACACAGGCCACGAGTGCTTGCAGAGTGATGTCTAACTCCCCACAAAGTGGACATGTGTCCTAGGTACCAGAGAAGTGCAAATGCAGGGGGTGGCACATGCACAAGGCCAGTGAAGTGGATTGGTTCCAGGAGACAAACCAGTCCAGGACACCTGAAAGCAAGCTGTGTGGGAGGGCATAAGGCACAAGGACCTCACATGTCAGTCGCCTGGCAAAGGCCCAGGCTGCCAAGCAGGGAGGTGTGAGCGTGCTGCAGGGGTGGGCACAGGAAACGGCTGCAAGGACCCCAGATCACGGCCAAAATGTGTTCACTTCACCAGCAATGATGCAACTACAGGACCCAAGGGAAAACACAACTGAGTCGGGAACTTCAAAGTTCCGGGAATTTTAAAGTGTCTTAGTGATTTTTTTTCTCACTGCAGGGACAACGTACCCAACACCCACAAGCCAGAGAAAAGGTTTATTGCAGCTCACAGTTTGTAGAGGTTTCAGTCCATAGTCAGGTGCTCTGGGGCAGGGCGGCATAGGGGGTGGCACAGAGAAGAGCCAGTCCACGGCCAGCAGGCAGGCAGGCAGGAAGCACGAAGCAGCAAGCGGGGCCTCCCTTTCCCTCTTAGCCCACCCAGGCTACCGCCTTTGGGTGGTGCCCCGTCCCGCCAGAGTGGGTCTTCCCATTACTTATACCCAGAACTATGCTGAACTAATCTGTGGGCTAATTTAGTAGCAGACACCCTTAATCCCAGTTTCACACACCTGTGACCCAGTATCACAACCCACGATGCAGCCACCTCCCAAAAGCCCCACCTATGAGCACCAGAAACTACCAGAGGACATCTGGATACAAATCCTAACGCTGTACGTGGGGGTTGTGTGTACAGACAGACACATGCAGCCCTCCCCTGTCCTACCTGGGGACGCAGAGACAGACCAGAGGCCTAAATTCTGACCCAGGAGACCCCTCCTCTGGGAAGACCTCCCTTGACTTGTGTTTCACACCAAATAGGAACTTTGGGCCCTGCGCACATGTATACGTGTCTGTCTCCACGCTGGTAGTCACCACTGATGAGGGCCTCCAACTGCAGAGCCACCAGACACTTGGGGTGGACCTGTCTCTGTTGGTCGCAGGGCCTGCCTGGGGCACTGCAGGTTCTGCACAGCATCCCGCATCCTATACCTACCATGTGCAGTGACACAGATTCTGCCCCCAATTGTCTGAGACACTGCCACCTGTACCCTGGGGGAAAAATCATGCAGGGAGGCCACTGCACACAGCAGCAGCTCTGCAGCTAGCTAGGGTGCATCTCCGGGCCCTCCCAGGGCCTCTTCAGTGAAGAGGACTAACAACCCATTCGCCTCCTACAAGTTTAATGAGGTAAAGGCGCTACTGCAAAGTTTAATGAGCTTACTACTGAAAGGGATGGCTATCATAGAGAACCCAGTAGAAGATCAACAGCGATCATTACTATTATTTTGAATTGCCCAAAGATGTCCCCAGGAAGCGAACACAGGAAGAAAGCCAACCTACGGAGGTGGAAGCCCAAGGAATGAGGTCAAGGATCCTTTTTACTGGGCATGCGCTGCCGAGCCACCCTCCACCGGGCTGGACCAGCCTGAGCGTGGCTCCACTAGGGCCCCAAACCCCCTGCAGTCCAGGCCATCCCTGGATCCTGCATCTGGGGGAGCTGAGGATGCTGAGACCACAGAGGACCCACCTCAGCCCCTGGGCCCAAGACATCTCCACAGCTGGAAATCTCACCACAGCACAGGAGAACAGGTGACCTCATGTTCCTGCCACAGCTGGACTAAGCAGGTAGTAGGTGGGAAAGTGCCCTTCCTCAGCGCCAGGACTGTCACCCAAAATCAAAAGTTGTAATTTATGTCCATGTGCAAGTTCTGGAGCTTTTACATTTGTTAGACTCTGGCATAAAAACTGATTAAATGGAAGAATTCATGGCACTGGCACCCAGGGTCCTGCAGCACATCAGGGGTCCACCGGTTCCTAGCAGGCATTCTGAAGTCCAGTGGGTAGGAAACTGTCCTGAACCTAGCTGCAGAGGAAACTCAGGAAGCTATAACGACCCATATTCTCATCTGTTAAGTGGGGTGCACACCATAAGCCCAGGAAGCCTGGGAAGAGGTATGTGTGAGATCCATGGCACAGCAAGTGGCCCTGGGAGGGAGAAGAGTGCCCTAGGACCCTGCGCTCCCACAGCCCGGCCACAAGAGCCACAGGCCTGCCATCACATGCGGAGGAGGCTCATTCTGCTTGGAGGGGCATGGGAAAGCTC
Organism: Capromys pilorides; assembly: GCA_004027915.1. Classification (NCBI taxonomy): domain Eukaryota; kingdom Metazoa; phylum Chordata; class Mammalia; order Rodentia; family Capromyidae; genus Capromys; species Capromys pilorides. The sequence goes on along the minus strand of PVKN010000407.1, from coordinate 17,877 downwards.
GCCAGAACCCAAGGGGAAGCAAGGCTGCTGCACCACCACAGTCCAGCCCACCACTCCTGCCACCCCCACCACAAGGACCTCAGCCCTCCTCCACTCTCCTGGTGTGCACAGCACCTGCCAAGCTCCTCCTACCTGCAGCACAGGATGTGTGGCTCTCACTGACTGACTTCACTAGCCGGAGGTCACCGGTCGGGGCTGTGGGTGGCTCCGGCACAGACTCGGGCTCCGGCCGGGCCTGCCGCTGGCTGTGGTCACGCAGGACGCGGTGGGCCGTCTCCATGACCACCGTGGTGTTCAGGCTCTGGGCCGCCATGGCCAGCAGCTCATCGCCATCCTCTCCCGTGTCCCAGGCATCGCTGGTGTTGCTCTCAAACTCCTGGAAGGTGCTGACCCTCTTCGCCTTCCCCGGGGTGGTCGGCACCTTGGGTGTGGACTTGAGCAAGCTGCACGGCAAGGGCATCGTCACTGCAAGCGCTCAGGGCTCACGAGTGTCCCCCAAACTGGCCAGAGAAGAAGACACTGGGACCTCAACGCAGGCAGCAGGAAGAGCAAGCAGCTGAGAGACATCACAGTGAGAACTCAGCAACAGGGGGAGAAGCGTTTGGAGCAAGCAGCCTCTGCCAACAACAGAACCCCGCAAAGCAGCGCAGCGGCCACAGGACAGTGGGCAGACCCACGCCGCCTAGTCACCTCACTCCCAGCATCTGAGCAAAGCTGGAGGCTGGGCAGGAGGGACTGTGGTACACAGGTGGGGAGACACCAGGATGAGCAGGAGAATCCCCCACACCTGACCACACAGGTCCAAGTGCTGCTGACCAGGAAATAGGCCAGACATGTGCAGTCCTGCAGGAGCCAGGCCAAGGCCGGGGCAGAGAGTGCAGAACAGAAAGGGCCAGGCTGCCTGCCAGCCAGAGCACCATTCCATGCGCCCTGGAGCCCCACCCTGCACCCACACCAGGTCGCAGGCCACATCCCCCTCCCCAGGGTGGGATGAGCCACGCCAAGGCTGGAGCCGCAGGAAGCGAAGGCACTGGCCGCCCGCCCTTGTCCACCGGAGCCCCGAGACTCCAGCCCCAAACTTCACTTACGTGCCATGGACTAGTGGGTCAAAGGGCGGGTGCTGGGCTCCGTACACATGCTGGATGCTAAGGGGAAAGGAAGAGAAGACGATCAGCTTGGCTGGGGCTGTGCCAGGAGCCCGCAGCTGACCTGAGGGCCAGCCAGCTCTGACAGTGCACATGACAGGAGAAGCAGCGTTCCATGAGGGATGAATGGCGCCTCACTGGTGCACTGACAAGCAAAGCATTTGGGCCTTCCAAGGAACAGGCCAGAGCCACTGCCCTCTGGGTGCCACCACAGACCTTCAGGGGCCATGGCTGGGACCAGGGTGCAGGGGCATAGGATCCCACTGCTTCAGCTCACGAATGGCAGTGGCTGGACAAGGCTGGAGCCCAGGAGGTAGGCTGTCCTGAACTCTCAGCAGGGCCTATTCTGTCTGGAGAGCAAATGCCATAGCACAAAAAAGACCAGAGTAACTTTCTAAGACTCGACTGTTCCATTTGCAACTTTCACACTTGTCCCAGTACACCATGAAAACAATGCTCTCAAGGAGACCCCGCTGGTCAGCAGAGCCCTCTGCCTCAGGGTCACCGTGGGTTGGGCCAGGGCAGAGAGAAAGAAATGGAGGCCGCTACTTCTCCAACAAAGCAGACAGCCTCCCTGGCAACCTCAGCCAGTTTCTCCCACATTCCCTGCCGGGAACAGAGGCTGAGCCCAGGTGCCCGCCCTACATGGCATGAGACATCCTACTGAACAGGTTACAGAGCAAAGAAACCACCATGACATCAGAGGCAGCGCTGGGCGGCGGGGGCCTGTGTGATGATTTCAGGCTACAGGTGAACACTCCAGCTTTTTACCTTCCTTATTTGGTAATAGATCATGACTGCTCCCCTATAGCATTACTTTTTCTTCAGTATTCCTCAAAAGGTGACTTCCCTTCTATGTATTGCTTGAAAAAGACAATATGCATAGTACATTTAAAACTAGAGCACACGTGGGTTTCCCTATACATTTCTCTGCAACTCCCTGTAAATGTACAGTTAGTTTAAAATAAAGAGGCTTTCTAAACCACAAGAATAGAACACGCAACAGCTACTCCAAGGCAGCCTGTGCCACCTGCCTGGACAATACCAGTCCTGATGTCGCACTGTGCCACCTCATGGCTACAATGTAAGGAGTTTAACCAGTGCTGACAGCAGACATTAACTTATTTGAAACTATGACTACAAAAATAGCAATGCGGCCTCTGGAGCCAAACCCACAAACCCCGCACTGTACACCCTCTTGAAAACACACTCCTGGCTGCCTTCTACCGATGGCGGGCACTTGAGGAGCCTCTGGTCTTCACTGCCAGAGCGCAGCAAGCAGCTCCTGTGCCCAGGAAGCAGGGCCTGCCAGGCGGCAAGTCGCTGCTAGCCTGACCCAGGAAAAGGTGGCTCAGTGTTGAGTGTGTGTCCAACTGACTGCGACAGTGAAGAATTTCTAGTAAATTCTGCTCATCTGCCCTTCTTCATCTATAGATCTTTCTCGAGCTCTGGCTTGCCACCCACCCCACCCCTAAGCCCCCAGAGATGGAAACCACTCTGAACCCCACGTAGTAGGAGATGTGATGAGCCTACCCCACCCTCTCACTCTTTGGAAGCCTTACTCACTTGCACCACGCCCCCTACCATCACAGCAGAATCAAGGTGAACGTTAGGAGCTTTAAAAATGTCAAAATGAAGGAATAAAAGGCACTCTCAGACAATCAACTCAGCCAGAACAAGTCCAAAAGACAGGTCACAGAAGAACATGGAAGTCATATACCTGAAATTTCTGAAATGATAGCACCTGACGTGTAGAAACAACTCCATCAGGCTTTGGTAGAAATCAGACCAGAAATAATTTCTCAGGCAAAAAAGGAAATGACGACAATCATGAAAGAACTGCTCAATACATCTAAAGAAGACATTCATTAAAAACAGAGGGAATATTGAACAAACAACACAGGAAAGAACTAGAATGCATGAAACAGATTCAAACAGATATCCAGGACATTAAAAATTCCTCCGAAAGCTGGCAAAACAATTGAACAAAACAGAAGACTGAATTTCAGACCTTGAAGATAGCATGGCAGCTAGTGAACACAAAAGGAAAGATCTCTTAAAAACAACAAGGAACAAGGAAGTAACAATACAACAGTTGCAAGATAATGTGAAGAAAAATAATATAAGACTAACAGGTATCAGTGACAGCTGGAGTCAACACAAATGATATAAAAAGACTGTTGTTCGTGGAAGTCGTAGCAGAAAACTTCCAAGCATGGGAAAAGATTCGGATATATAGTTAAGTGAGGTTTATAGAACTCCAGTTAGACATAATCAAAATAAATCTACACCTAATCTATAAAATTTTTAGAGCAAGTACAAAAGATATTTTTTAGGCCTACTTGCCATTATTTACCCCAGTAAAATCCTTTAAATAACTTTAAAAAAGAGTGAAACATGAACTGTCACTCATAACGTTCTGTGATAAGAACACGGCACAGGAGCAGAGCGGGGCAGGCAGGAAATCCCAGGCAGAAGGAGCATGCAAGAGATCTGAGGGAAGGGGAGAAGGCGAATGTCAGTAAAAGCAAAGGGGCAGCACGACAGCTCAGCGGTGGGCAGAAGCCTGCTCTCAAGCACAGCCTGGTGGCCCCAGACCCTGGCCCGAGCTGGCTCCACAGGATTCTGGCTTGGCCCTGGGCGGCTTTCAACTTCTCCTTCCAAGAAAAATCAGTAAGGAGAAGTAAATGACTTCAGAAGACAACTCTACAGTAACACGCAAGCCAAAATGTCACCCTCATTTCTACATGCACCAGGGTTATTAAGGTATGCCTCACACTGCAGGAGAAACCAGAAAGCAAAACTGGGATCTGTCCCGCAGCCAATAAGGGCCCAATCGGTACAGGCATTATCCTGGGTGCTGAGGTCATCACAGACCCAGCATGGGCCCAGGCAGTCCATAGGCACTGGGGCCGCTCACACCAAAGAAGGGACACACACCTGGCAAAGCGAAAGACAGCAGCCCAGGACACTTGGTGGACTCCACACCTGTGCCATTTTCCTATTTCTTTGTCAATTAAAAATACTGCAGGGACCAAGGAGATAGCTCAGTGGCACAGCGCCTGCCTAGCAAGCACAAGGTCCTGAGCTTGATTCCTAGAGTCAAAGAAAAATAAAATAAAATAAAATACTGCAAGCCATAAAACACTAGGAATGATGATAGCAGTTAACAGAGATTTAGCTTACTCTAAACTCTAAACACATCAACTGATTTAATCTGCCCCATTCAATGAGGCAGGTATGCTTTTAAACCATTTTAAAGATGGAAAAACCATGGTCTAAAAAGCATTGCTCAAGTTTGCTTGGAAGGAGAAGTTGAAAGCCGCCCAGGGCCAAGCCATTGCTTCTGCATGCTCCACATTTCCATGGAAGATCATTTGAAAAGTTGCTTTACGGCTGAAGCACCACTTTTACACAAAGTTCCGTAACAATCTTGAGAAAACCAAGTTGTAAAATATACATAAATAAAAAATATACATAAATATGATGATGCAAACTGCAGATGTGCAGACTGGTACAGTGTTGAGAGGCCCTTAACACTGCCGTGAAAGTAAAAACACTTGCTCTGAAATGGCCACTGCCAAGTCCAGATTGGGAGCTATCTCCTGGGAGACAGAGAGGGAAGCAGGGCTGGGTTCTGGGGAACCGGTGCTCAGGGTGGTGTTTGTGTGGCCGTTCCTTATGTCTGGTCTGTCATTGAGCTGACTTTGCAACCTTCAGGCTCTGTGTGACTTTGAGCAGGGCTGACAAAGGATTCTACCTAGAACACATAATGACTCAAAGAATAGGGGTTTGTAGTGACACACACCTGTAATCCCAGCCCTCAGGAGGCTGAGGGAGGAGGAGGGATGTGAGTTCAAGACCAACCTGGGCTACAAAGTGAGCTCAAGACCAGCTTGGACAGTGCAGTGAAGCCCTGCATCAAGACAAAAAAAAAAAAAAAGCTCAGAAATAAAACACAACTCAGGAGCCAGCAAGATAGTTCAGCAGTCTAAAGCACCTGCTGAGCCCAGGCAGGTGCTGGGGCCCACAGATCGATGCCCAGCACCACATGCCATGCCAGACCCGCCCTCAGGGCAAGCTGAGCCAGCCAAAAATAAAAAAATAAAAACACAAATCAATTCAAAAATAGACACAGGATCTTTTCATGTAACAATAAAAAACTTTATTTAAAAAAATGGACAAAGGATTTAAGCAGACATTTCTCCAAGGAAGAGATATAAATGAACAGGAAACATGTAAAAAAGGGATTCAACATCATGAAGGAATCAAAGCTATGCTGACTGTCCCACAATAAGTGGCCAAAATAAAAACAAACATCAGTGAGGATGGAGAGAAACTGGAACCCTCACACACTGCTGGTGGGAATGAAGAATGGCGCAGCTGCCGTGGGAAGTGGAATGGTAGCTCCTCCAGCAGCCGGACACAGAGCTTCCCTGTAAGCCAGTCATTCCACTCCTGCTCGTAGATGCGCAAGAGAAATGAAGAAACGCCACACCGCAGCTCCTGCAGAAACAGTCACCGCAGCACAAACTGTAACAGCTGGTGCAGGAACAATGCGAGGACCAGCGGGGTGCTGTCCACCTGTAAAGTCGTGTCCTGACACATGCCGTGACAGCGATGGCAAGCGCTGTGGCTCTCTCCACGGAAGTAGGAGGCAGCAGCACTCAGGTCACAGGCTCACCCCCACTGTGCTGTAAGAGTGATGCTGAAATGACCACTAAGGGTCAGAAGTCAATCTGAGGGAACACGTGGATGTGATTCCCTTGTCACAGAAAGGTCTAGGACAGGCAACTCCACAGAGACCCGAGAGATCAGGAGGTGCTCAGGGCCGGAGGTAAAGGAGGCTGGGGCGATCCAGGGGTTGGAGGCTGGGACGATCCAGGGGTTGGAGGCTGGGGCAATCCAGGGGTTATTTTTCCTTTTGTCGTTGTTGTTCTTGCTCTTGATTGTTTGCTTTTGTTTTGCTTCATTTTTGAGATGATAAACACGTTCTGAAGTCATGGTTACATTTAAACAATTCTGAACACACTAAAAATGACTACTCTCATACTGTAAATGGTGCGTGCTGTGGAGTGTGGATTTCAGTGGGCAGCTGTATTCCAGGTGAACCTCAGGGAAGATTCCGCAAAGGCAACACACCAGCCAGCAGGCTGTCTGCATTTTCATGGAGCCGGATGGAGTTCTGTGATGAAACCTAGCCGCCACAGGAGCGCCCATGTGCACCCATGTCAGGGCCAGCATAAGCTGCTGCCCCAGGGCAGCCACGCCACACTCCAGACAAGTGACCCAGCCTCTCCACTTCAGCCACCCTTCAAGCTCTCCCAGTGACACCCAGGATATCAAGGAGCAGCAGCCTGCAGTGCCCACGGTGCCCGCCTTGAACTTCTGACCCAAGGAATCCATGAACAGGATCTAATGCCTTTTCAGCACTATAGCAAAATGAAAAAGCATCACAGCCCATTCTGGCCAGTTCTTCTTCCTATGACTGCTCAGAGGCCTCTGTGACCTTGGTGGAAAGCTTCTAGGCTTAAGAAGCAAAAGGCCCAGGTTCAAGCTCCAGCGCCAATGCTCACTAACTGGTGCACTTTTAACCAAGTAATTACATCGAGGTTTAGCACGATGCTCAGGAAACGGAAATAAAGATGTGCGCAGGGCTGGGAGACAGCGGCGCTGTAGAGCCTGAGGCCTGTGTGCATGAGGCCCCGGGTTCACTCCTTAGCAACACACACAGGGCATGAAATGAGGTGGCCGTGTATGAGGATAGTGCTGTCAGACTCGCAGGGCACCTCCCGGCAGCACTTACACTACCAGTAACCCACCCATACTCAAGCATTTATACTCTTCCTGCCATTCCCCAGCATACTTACAGGACTCAAAAGTGCCAGGCAGTCTGGCCGAAGCCCACATGCATGTCGTCGCCACAGAGGTCTCCGCAGAGGCCCTTCCCTCCTAGCAGAGCCAGACATTCATGTATTCTTCACAGGCAAAGCACTTGTGCTTACTGAGCATAAGATGCTCCACACAGATCAAGAGCAGACGAGAATGAGGGCCTCATCTTATTAACACTGCATTTTTATTTGGTCTTTCAAGCTTCAAAAAAGTATCAAAAAAAAAAAAAAAAAGACTTCAACTAGAGCTATGTGAGAAGAAGTATCAGCTAACCCTACTCATAGCAAAGAAGGAAATCTTTCTTTTCAAAAGTACATTAATAATAAGCTTTGTAAATAAACCATAGTGCTCTAAAGCTGCAGTAATCCTGCTTTAAAGAAAACCCCAGTGATTCCTTATAAAAAGAAGCCACTGTTGAGATACACACAATACAATCCCACTTCCTGATAAGCCCAGAAAAAGCCTTGCACAAGTGCATAAGAGACAGGTTCAACAACACTTGCCACGATAAGGGAAAAAAAAAAATTGATAAAAATCTAGAGGCTTACTATCAACTGAAGAATTAATAAACAATACAGATAATGAAACACCAACCACAATATGAACAAGTGATAGCTATCAGAATTTATGCAGACAAATTTCATAAACAGAACTCTGCAGAGAAAAGAGAAGCTAACTTGAACATACATAGTAAAGGTTTTTAATGTAAAACACCACATACCACAGGAGTACACCCATGATTGGTAAGAACGCCTGCTACAGGCATAGAAAAGAAGGTGAAGGGGAAGGAACTGGACGAGGAGAGAGGCAGCCGCTTCAGCTGCGTGAGCGCAACGCCTGCCTTCTCATGCTGGAGAAGACGCATGCGTGCCCAGCGTGTTGCATGGACCCACAGACTTCGTAAGGGTCTAGGAAGCCTTGCGGTTCTGTTCAAGACTGCTCTGGCCCCGTAACAGTGAGATGCTTGGAGCACTAGACACAAATATTCCACGGAGCACTCCTTGTCCACCCAGATAGTGAGGGACTTGGAGTACTAGGCAGGGACACAGAGTCCAAGAGCTGTCCACTCACCCTACCGATAAAGGGTCTGGGACACTAGACATAAATGCTCCTAGAACCTTCCTTGCTTACCAAAAGGCGAGGCGCTTGGGATACTGGGCACCAGACAGACCCTGAAGCACAGCCCCACTTACCCAGAAGAGTCCACGTATGAAGACTTCCCCGAGGATGCATTTCAAAAAATGTGAAGTCTCTGCTTACTTTGCATTTGCAACAGCTAATTATGACACCAACTTGCTTAAGAGATGCCCAGTGGATTCGCTTAGCACAGTCCTTGGTGCGTTAGGATGATTTACTTAGTGAAGAATGAAGACCCACCCTAGCTGTGGGTGGCACCAACCAGCAGGCTTACAGTCTGGATGGAAAAAAAAAGGGAAAGAAGGACCTCTCCTTCTCTGCTTCCCAGCTGCCCTGAGGTCTGTAGCTTTACGCCACCGTACTTTTCACCATGCCACTTCTGTCCTGGAACAAGTGTACCACGGAGTGAGTCCCCAGGACTATAAGCCAAATGAAACCTCACCCCCTTTAAGGTGTTGGTGCTGGGTGTCATGTCCAGTAACAGGAACATGAACTCATACAAGCATCGTGTGGTGCAGTACCTCTCTCATAGCTGGGCAGCAGCACCGAGCTGTGGCTCCCAACTACCCCAGGATCAAGAGCAAAAACCAGGCATTCCACTGAAAATGAATGAACCTTAAAATTACCACGCTAGGTAAAGGAAGCCAGATGTAGATGCTACGATCCCACAGATTCCACTTACACAAAGTGTGTATCATTGATAAGTTCGTGTAGATAGAGTAAATTCGTGGTTTCCAGGGAAGAAAGACCAGGAAGTGACTAACTCAAGGGGCTTCTCTTTGTGGTAATGAAATTATTCTAAAATTGATTATGGCATGATTATACATCCCTGTAAATATGCTAAAAAACTGGACATCTGAAATGGGTAAAGTACAAAAATGGAAGGATGGAAAAGACAGGAAGGAGGGAGGGAAGATCGCTCTGCGACTGCACTGTGTCCCAGGGAGTCAGGCAGACTTGGGGGAGGGCACTAGCTAAGGGAGGCAGCCCTGGCCACGGTCTAACAGACCTCGCCCCTCTGAAGAATGGGTCTGTAACACCAACGTTCAGCCTGCTTCCCATGCAGATGAAGCAACTCTACCCTCCAAAGCTAGAAAGGAAAACTCAGGCAGGATGAGCCTGCTACCAGCAAGCAACAGTGGGGCCATCAGTTGCCTTTTCTGGATCCAACCTGTGCACCACCCCATGGTACTACAAGGACACAGCCCAAAGGAATGAAAACAGGGGGCCGTGGGGTCCAACCCCTGACGTGACACAGGATCCCAGCCAGGTAGAAGTGAAAGGACCTAGACAAGGACGGATTCCATGGGGACCAGGGACGGCCAGCAGAGAGATATCCCAGGGCACTGTGCCCTGCAGAGGACCTTCCCAGACAAGACAGCCCTGGGAGTCTCAACACTGACCTGCCCAGAACAAGCAGGTGCCACTGAAATACCACCACTAGTGAGGGGAAGAAGGAACAAGACTAAGGCTCAGAGGGGAGACTAACACCAATGCTGGAGGGCACCTCTGGGGAAGCACACGGCAGGAGGAGAGGGGTCAGCCTGGGGAAGAGCCCACAAGGACCTCAGGACTCTGCCTGAGGCTTCACTTGGAAAGCACCCTGAGACACTGACAGGCCCTATGACACCATTCATGGAAGACAGGCCACAACACTGCCCCTGCTGCACTCCACCCCAGCACCGGGACACAGCAATGCTGCGCTGAGCCTCCCTCGGCCTGTGCCACATGTGGGTGATCCCTTAGGATACGATGGACCCTCGGCAGGAGAAGGCAGGAAACTGCGGGTGTCACCCGGCCACTGGGCTCTGACAGAGGGAGCTCTTCCCACAGATCATGGCGGAAGTCCATTTTGCCCTAGGAGCCCCTATACAGTCCTGGTTTGAAAATAAAACTCAGGTCAGGGCAGACAGCTTGGCTTTTTTTTAACCTAAGGGCTGAACTGCAGAGGTAAAACGGAGATGAGTGAAAATGTGAAGGATGAGAGAAGATAAAAGTGTGGGAGGAAGTAAACCCGGAGGCAACGCTCTCAGCGCCACCAGATGAACGTAAAGCTAGACACGTGCGTCAGGGTGAGGTGCTTCCCTGGCCCACAGACCCACAGATGCAAACAGGTGAAGAAAGCACACCCATCCCCGTGCTGGCTTCCCTCATCGCTCAACACCCACTGCGGGTTCAACAGTGCTTTCCTGAATGAAGAACTCAATTAGCAAATGAATTCACCACCAGGCCGATCTAGCATCTAACGACACTCCCCAGATTTATAAAACAGGTTCATAAAAAGTAACTTTTCCAAGAAAATTAACTTTACAGAGCCTTGGAGAAAAGTGTGCAAAAGGCCATCACTGCAACAGTAAACAATTCCAGCGCCTCCACCCACCCATCACCTGAGTGTTGCCCAAGGAGGTAACTAGAGACAGGTGGCCCCTGGGGCCACACCAAACAGGGTTCCCAGGGACCCTGTGTCCCTGTGGGCTGTGAGGTCCCAGGCGCAGGCCTGGACCATGTCTCCTGCTGACCCCTGCCTTGTGGCCCAAGGGCACCACAAGCCCACCGGGACCAGAGCAGTTACTAAGCCAGAGCAAGAGCTGCTGCACAAACAGCTCTTAAGTTGGGCCTGGAAACTACATTTTTATAACATTTTCCTCCAGGTGAAAAAGCAATGTGTTTATTACAGAAAACCTAGAAAATATGAGCAAAGAAAGTGCTAAAAGTGCCACACCAAGAACACCCCCAGTTCTGCCGACCTGCACCAGCAGCCACCCTGCCCTACACTCCTCACCACCCCTCACTGAACCCTTTTTCCTGGGCAGAAGGACCCTGGGAAGCCGCTCCACCTCACGTCAAGCCACATCCATTTGCTTGCTTGCTCCCAGGACCCCAGCCCTGGCAAGGACAGCATGGTCCCCCAGTCCCATCAGAAGGAGCCAGTCTGCCCGACACCTCTCCTGCACACACCCCCACCGCATCTCTTCCAGCAACAGGCAGCACCAAGGCCGGCACCCCCTCTCCTTCTGATGTGTGCCTGCTCCTAATCCCAGCCCCTGCCAGGCACAGAGCCAGCCACCATCAGTGTCCCTCATGACACCTCACCCTGCTCAGTCAGCCTGGAGCCTGGCTACCCTCTGGTAGCCCCAGCTGCCAGCTGCCTGCAGCCCTGGGATGGTCACTTGCCATTGCTCTCAGAAAGAACCCAAAGCCTCTGGGGGCTCACAGGCCCACACACAGCCTTCGCATCTTCCCTATTCGTGCGCCGGTGGCTCATCTTCCTGGAGCTCTCTCCAGCACAGAGCACAATGGTGCAGTTAAAACCTCAGGCTCTCGGAGCAGCAAGCATCTCCTAAGCAGGCTGCCCCACCCTGCCCTCCCCGCTGGCCCTGCCCTTCTCGCTTAGCTCTTCCCTGCCACATAGCCTCACGAAGACTCACCCTGGCCCCATCCTCACATCTCAGGGCTGTCCCATGACCTGCGTGAGCCACCTCATGCCATCAGCAGGGACTAAGTAAGCGGGAGGTCTGACCAGGTTGTCACCTCTGTGGCTGCCTAATCCTCTACTGCGTGGTGGTCACACACTCCTTGGAGTGCCTGTCTCCTCAGTAATAGCAGTAGCACAGCTCCCCTCTGCACTGTCAGGGCCTCTGGTGTACACCCAGGCATCTGAGACACCCAGAATACTCTCCTTTATTATGTGAACCTCCAAGGATCAGGCCCTAAGGGAAGATAGGAAGACGCTATTTTGGACAGAGCTAAGCTCCTGAGCATGCCAGCACAGAGCACAAGGAGGGAGCCGCTCCTCAAGGGTCCTGTGCTCCCCTGCCCAGCCAGGCCTGCTCCCCACCCCCACCCCCCACTGAAGCCATACTGGCTTGTGACCCACATGAAACGCCACCATGGCCCTCTGACTGCCTTGGACAAGAAGTTAACCCACAAGAGGGATTCATTCACAAAGGAAACAAAATGGGGACATGGCCAACACTTTAGAAACCAGTTCTTTTTTTTTTATTTTTTTTTATTTTTTATTTATTTATTTATTTATTTGTTTGCTTGTTGTGTTTGTTTGTTTCTTTATTTATTCATTTTGTGGCTGGCTCAGCCTGCCCTGGTGGTGGGGCTGGCGCAGCATGTGGTGCCGGGGATCGAACTGCAGTCCCCACAGTCGCCTAAGCCCTCCTAAGCAGGCGCTTTAGACCACTGAACCATCTCGCCTGCCCTAGAAACCAGTTCTTGAAGACAGTCACTGCAGGAGAGGAACCCACAACAGGCACAAAAGGCTGGGCCCATCCCAAACAGAAGGGGTGCGTCAGGTGGAAGGGCCCAGGCCAGAGGACACAAGCACTGTCACAAATCCTGCAAAACCTGATTGGTGTCCTCCTAAGCCTTCTTCCCCCTAGCAAGCCAGGACCCTTTCTATCCAGCACAGATAAAGCCAGAGTCCCACACACTCGCTGGCTCACCTGGCAAATGTGCTCAGAAAAGCAAAGGGGTCTGGTGGCTGCCTCTGCCTCTACGGTCCACAGGGACACTGAGGCCACAGGCGTGAGGCTGCCCAAGCTCCCATCAGCCCAGATCCTGGACAAGTAGCTTCAGAAGGTGATGTCTGCCCCACTGGGTTTCAGTCTTGCTCTGGTCCAATTCTTCCCTGATAGATTTCTAGCCCTTGCTTTCCCCGGTGCTGCTACATCTTATGCCTTAGTTACTCTTCTCATTGCTGGGACAAGATAACCAACACCCCAAATTAAGGGAGGGAAGGTTTATGGAGCCTGCAGACTACAGAAGTCTCAGTCCATAATTGGCTGGCTCCAAAGCTGCGTGGCGTGGCACAGAGCAGTTCACGGCATCCACAGACAGCAAAAGCAACAAGTGGGAGAAGACAAGCCTCTTTCTGTCCCTTCTGTCACACTCGGGCTACCCACCCTAGGGCAGGGCTCTTGCACATCCTTAACCAGAGCCAGAACCATGCCAGCCCATCGGCGGGCTGATATGCTAAACACACGTCCCTAGTCCCAGCATCATACACTCCAGCACCAGCCATCTCTGAAAAAGCTCTCTGGCCACATGAGGCTTTGGGAGGACATCTAGATACAAGCCATGACATCTTGGAAGGATGGACCTTTCTTTTCTATTTTATGGGGGTACACATCTAACAGCATGTCCTGAGTCTCACAGGAAACTTGGCTGGACTTTTGAGCGAGCTGTGGGGACTCGGAGATGGACTAAAAGCATTTGGCATTCTGAGATGCACGTGAGCTTTCGGGTCTGCAGACAGAAGGTTATGCTTGAGGCCCTAAATGTCCCCCAAAAGCCAAGGTGTTGGGGGCTAGGTCCCCAGTGCAGCAGTGTTCAGAGGTGGGGTGGGGGAGGAGACTGGACCTGGAGGGCTTGACCTCACCACAGGTAACCCACAGGGAGCTGTAGCTGAACAGGAGCTGGAGGAAGAGGTCCCTGGGCCCCAAGTGGATGTCCTGCCCCCTACGTCACTGAGACTGGCTGCTCTGCCCACCACAGCCTGGGCACCAAGGCCCACAGAGACCATGACCCAGAACACGCCTTTCCTCTGCCAGGTCAATGGCCTCAAACACTGTCACGGGCACAGAAAGCTAGCTCACACAGAGGGCAAACCCTAGACACACAGAAGAACATCAGGAGAGCCACAGTGGCCCGGGACAGCAGGGGCTGTGGAGCCAGGAAGAGCTCCGCTCTGACCAGGGGACCTGAGTGAGGCTCAGCATCCTCACTGCAGCCCACACAGGAGGGTGCACAGCTGTGAGGAGGTCACTCCAATGCAGCCTCTTCCTGTTTGTCCCAGGTGTTCGGCATCCCAGGCCCTCGTGCTTGCTGCTGTAACCATGTGCCCGGTGGTGAACCTCAGCACCCAGGGTGGAACTTCCACCCCAATTCCCCAAACAGGAAGCACATTTCAGAAATGGAGAACAAAGTGGCAAGTGACACTCAAAACACAAGTCTGGGCCCCCTCAGAATCCAGAAATGGGAAGAGCACAGCGCTGGCTCCACAACTTATCTGCCAAGCAAACACCACAGTGACCCTGAGGAAGCTGCTCACCTCACCCGGGTGGCCCCAGGAGAGGCGGCCAAGTGCAGGCTCAGGCACCAGCACAGGAAGCAGACGCCTGAGCTCAGAGCAGGCGGGCCTACAGCTGGGGTTGGCGGGCTCCACAGCAGGGGGCCCAGCAAGGCCTGGGGAGTGGGCAGAGAGAAGGCCACCAGGTAGAGAGGAGAAGCACAGTTATGGCAGCCAAGGCAGAGTCTAGGACGAGCCCTCGGTGCAGACCTGGCTCTCCGCACACAGGCTGTGCGGCTGCTGGAGGCTCGGCCACCAAGCTGGCTTCCTCCTCTATGAGACAGGACTGTGCGCTGCCCGCCCAACCCCAGCCACAGTGAGGAGGGGCTGGGGCAAGTGTGACCCAAGGTATGGCCAGCACTCTGTGCCACCCATTCTGGGGTGCCACTCAGCTCCATGGATACCGCACAGCCGCCTGCTCCAGGACTGCTCCACGCTCCTCAGGAGAAAGCCCCGTGTGCTCAGTGGTTCCTGCTCCAGGGCCAGGCACAAGGACACAGCCGCTAGTCATCTCACCACCAGGACACCAGGATGACCTGCAAACAGCACGCACAGGGCTCCACAGCGACAGGCAAGGCAGAGGGATGACAATGGGTCTGCAGGACAGGGGGAGCCCAGACAGGTGCCACTTGGACCCCAGAACCAAAACAGCCCCATCCCTGTCACCAAGTCCCTTGTCCTGGCCACAGGCAGGTCAAGCAGGAACATAGCCATGGAGAAAAGAAAACCAGAAATAAGACCCTCCTCCCTTCCACCACGGCCCTCCCTCCGGAACCATCTGCAAAAGAAAGGGTGCTGCCTGCTGCCCTTAGAGTTGAAAGTACGTACTCAAAGGAACCCCCAAGCATCAGGAACTTAGTTTTCTTTTTTTTCCCCACAGTACTGGAGATGAAGATGGGGCACTCTAACACTAAACTATACCCCCACCATTCATTGTTGGGATAGAGTCTTACTGAACTGCTTAAACTTGTCTCCAACTTGTGATCCTCCTGCCTCAGCCTCACAAGTAACTGAGGTCACAGGTGTGCACCACTATGCCCAGCCAGGGATTGAGCTATTTCTGTGTTTTGTTTTGTTTTGTTGTTTGTTTGTTTGTTTGTTTGTTTCATTTGAAATTAAGCCAAAAGAAAAAAAAATTAACCCAAAAGAAGCCAGGTATGGTGATACATTTCTGTAATCCCAGCACTCGGAGGCTGAGGCAAGAGGATGGTTTTGAGTTCAAGACCAGCCTGGGCTACAAAGTGAGCTCAAGGCCAACCTGAACTATATCACAAGACCCTGTCACAAAATAATAATAATCCAAAAGAGTCCAGACTTGTTATATTATATAAGTATGTAAGAAAAAAAACCACGATTTATGCTGAATTTATTTTTCAAAATCAGACATGTAATACCATGAAGTGCCCCAAAGGGGGAAGGGAGGAACAAGTAAAATGAACCATGTAGTAGCAAAAACCTTCCCATAGAGCTCCCACGGCTCCTGAGACACCCCACAACTGCTTCCGATGAAAAGCAGCACAGGAGGAAAACTCTCCCTAGCTAGACACACGCCCCCTGCCGAGCTGCGCATTCCAAAGCGCCTAAAACATGGGAAAACATGAAGGAGGGTCCTGATGAGATACACAACCACCTCAGAACCACAGGCAAGAATATGCACATCCATAATAGCTCGAATGGCCAGCTGGCCAGAGGCCACCGGGCAGAGTTTCTAACCACACAAGCAGGGCCTCCGCTTGGGTCCTGGGCCCCGAGCAGGATGCAAGACCTAGAACAAACCCTCCAAGCTCACCTCTGGCCTCCTGGGACTAAACACTTTGCAGAGGCCACCCTGTGACCCCCGAGACCGCTGACCCACACATGCCGCCCACAGGCACCTCTTCACCAGGCACCTCTCGGCACCCCTCCCAGAGAGCATGCACATTTATTATCTTAGAGTTCTGAAGGTCAGAAGTTCAGCCAGTGTCACCCGACTAAAGTTTCGGTGTCAGCCAGCTCCACTCCTTGCTGGAGGCTCCAGGGCAGAACATGTTTTCTGCTCACACTGGCAGCAGACAGAATTCAGTTTTGCGACTGTTGGACCAAGACCTGCACTGCCCACCGTCTGTCAGCAGATGGCCACCCCCAGCTTCTCAAGGCCGCACCATGTTCCCTCACCAACTCCTGTGCACACAGCGCTAGGAATGGAGGCCCAAGTCCCTCAGAGGCCATAGCCCCTGACCACTCCAAAGAGCTCGTGTGGTTGCACTTAGCCATCAAAAAATCCAGGACATGCCCTGTGCAGATCAGCATACTGGTGACCTCAATTCCCCTTTGTCACATAACATACTCACTGGCTCCAGGGACAAGGAGGCAGGAACCTTTGGGGCCATGGTTCTGCCCGCCATACCCCCATCCCTTAAGCCAGAAGCCTGGAGATCAGATCCACCCAAACACTGTAGCCCCTCAGTGAGTCCTCGAGTGCCACCAGCGCCAGGCCACCAACTGCACCACCCACAGCCTCTCCTCCACCCTCACTTCCACACAACCAGCCCACTTCCACTCCTGCCTCTCTTCCAGGCTGCTGAGGAGCATCCCAGGGTCCCACACACACACACATCTCCAACACTGGCCTCTCAGTGCTCTCTCACAGCCCTCAGGACCCCAAGGCCCTAGGCCCAGCCTGTTCATCTCCTCCTCCCCGCCTGGCCGCAGCCTCCCCAGCAGTAGGACAGCTGCAACGCCTGCCTCATGTCTCTGTAGGCAGTGTGGCTCCTCCTCCTCTTCCGTCTCAACCCTGCCAGGGAGCCCCTGAGGAGGGGTGACCACCCCAGCCATGGAGGACCCTGCTCAACTGCCAAGGGGCCTCTGCAGGCCATGTCCCCTAGCCTGCATTCGGCACCAACCCTGGACCTCGAAGGCGCTCGTGCTCCTTTGAATGTCTTCATTCTCCCCAGCAATTCCTGCAGGAACCACGGCCTCCTGAGCTGGCTCTCCTCTGCAGACTCCTTGCAGCTTGCTTGTGGGGGCGGAGTGCAGGCGGAGCACGGCATTCCCTCGAGGAGGCCTTGCCACCATCACCCTTACAGACGTCACACTTGCATGCCCTGCCACAGGCACACCCTTCTGCCAACCAGGACTGTGCTGACACAGCAAACCTCGGCACCACGCTGAAAGACTGCCTGTGTTTGTGAGCCCAGTGTACGGGCAACAGTCTCGGCACTTAAGGCGCAGCAGGAATCCCAACTGAGACTGCAGAAATCAACAGCTGAGAGCTCAGGAAGCTGCTGGCCCAGAAAAACCAGGCCCAGGGAACCAGACTAGATGTTCCCGCATGTTGTACTCATACACTGCTCTCCCTGCCACTCTCAGGTGTCCGGAGAAGCCTCCCTACCTCACCCCGGCTCCCCATGCACCTCAGCATCTCTCATACAGCAGTCAAACCGAGCAGACTGTGCCCCCCCCCCAGGCGCTGCCTCAGAATGAGAGTGACCATCCGCATCTGCAGGGGACACCACAGCCCAGCCTCCCTCGGCACAGCCTCTCTGCCAAAGCGGCGCCTCCACACTTGCCAGTCCCTTGGCCTGACCACTCTTCCCACAGCTACCAGCAATTCTTCCCAACAGCACCTGCACTGAGGAAACCCCC
>PVKN010000406.1:0-79965 GCA_004027915.1 Capromys pilorides | reverse complement strand
ATGTATCTCGTCTCAGCCGGGGAAGCTGACCAATATGGCAACAGTCCTAGGTAACTGCCCTCCTTCCCACCAACCACACACTACATTTTAATTTAAAGTAGCATCTCTGGTAGTCGCATAGCAGGTATTTTTCTTGAATGCTGCCCATGTAGGAGGCATTATTGCAAACACTGTGTCGTCTCTGTCATTTCATCTACATATCAGTGCAACCTTATTATCATACCTTCTTAACCCTTACGGAAACTAAGGTCAGGAGGCAGCAGATCTCACGGCTTCCGAATGGCAGGGTCAGGATTTAGAGCACTGGCTGATACTTCTAATCCATATCTGACGTTATATCTTGTCAGCGCCTCTATATTCAAAAAGACTTGAGCTATGCCAATTTGTCCCAAAACATAGTGTGTGAAGTTTGCTTTCCTTACAAGCAATCAGCAAGAAATAGTGACCGTGTACCCTGATAACAGATGCAGTCTGGAACCTCTCAGAACACCAGGCTATTGTTTTCTCTCCCTGGATCTCCTGTGGGCTCCTGTGGGGCAGCTCCTGAAGATTTTCAACTTGCCTCCTCTGACTCTGCGACCGTGGTCCTGGAAGGGGAGAGCGGTCAGCAGAATGCAGGCTCATTCTCTGTGGTTTTCTAAGACGACACAGAGAGCTGCTTAGGGTCCTACTTCCCAGTAGGGTCACGGGGGTTCATGGGGTCATGGGTCATAGGGTCATAGGGGGAGGGTGGTCTGAGTGTCTCCCAGATACCTCTTCTGTGAGCTGAACCAATTCAAGATTATACACATGTCAACTATTTGTTTTAACACAAGGTCTTGCTGTGTAGCTCCAACTCATAGTGATCCTCCTGTCTCAGCCTGCCCAGCACTGGGGTTACAAGCATGTGCCACCACCCCTGGTTTTGGTGATGGGCACAACCTTCCTGGCATAGCATGTGGTACAGGGAACTGAACTTGGGTGCTTGTGCTTGCCAAGCGGGTACTTAAACCACTGAGGTATCTCCCCAACTCACACACATCAATTTTTAACTAGGACATTGCCAATTAAAAGAAAATGTTGGTGTGAAATATAGGTACCCACCTACACCTTTTCTTCTAAATCCAGAAGGAACCAGGCAGAGACCAAAACCACAGTTTCCAGATTGCAACAGTCTGGTTGATCTTCCTAGTGTTTCTGATCTTTTCATTCCAACTCTGGCCTGCGTCAGTGGTACCAGCAATTTGGTAATTAGAATAGATTCATAATGGGAAAGCGGGGAACCCACTCACCCTTTACAGAAGACTCTGGCTGGGCTGATTATTCATCTACTCGGGAAGGTACTGACCACTTAACATAGCTCAGGTGCTTCTCTGTCCCTCAGTCTTCCTCTCTGCTCCTCTCTCAGTCTTCCTCTCTGCCCCTCCCCCACAACAATTTTGACCTGAACAACTGAGGTGGTGATGAGTGAGAGGTGGGAGGGGAATCTGGGGCCCCATCCTTCCTGCTCCTTCCTCTCTGCCCTCGTTTTCTTCCTTCCACCCTCTCTCTCTCATTTTCTTCTTTCCTTCCTTTCATGCATTCTTATAAGTGCCAGCCACCTTACCTGGAATCCAGCTGCCATAAGCCAACATCACCAGCAAGCAGAACTTGCATGATGAGGTGGGACAGAGATGGGAAGTTGATGGCAGGAACCTTTCTGCATTCTAGAAGTCTCCTCTTAAGGATGTAGATTCTGATATGAGTTGACATAAATGTCACACATTCACCATCCTTTTTCAAAATGGGTAAATATTTCTACATGGATTTTCTGAAAAATCACGTCAAACAAAACTGGAGTCCCGCTGTTAAACTGAAGGATATCATCAAAAACCACCTGGAAGATAGCTCAGTGGACTTAAGCACCTGCTTAGGAAGGCGCAGAGACTGGGATTTCATCCCCAGTGTGCTGTGCCGGCCTGGTCCCCAGGACTCATCGAGATGGCACGCGCCTGTGATGCCAGCGCTTGGGAGACTGAAAACAGGAGAATCCCTGAGTCTGATCTGTGCAGTGAGACCCTGTAGACCCTGCACTAAATATGTTTTAAAAAAAAACCCACCTGGAATAATTGCTGATATAAACGGTGCATTCATTACTACTTAGAGAAATCGCCTCTTTATCCACTCTGCGCCTTAGTTTGCCCAGGTATAGGAGGGTACCTCTCGGTGTACCAAGTCTCACAGCCTTTGGTGGACATTACCCACCTACTGGAATCATGAAGCCCAAAGGACGCACGCTGGAAACGGAGGAAGTGAGAGTGACAAGCCCATTCCTGCTACTGCCAAGCACTCAGAGACGTTCCCCCTGCCCCCCACCCCGGACTTGTTTTTATATTTGAGGTCAGCTGTCCTCTTTTTTTATCTTCCATGTTTTTACTTCCTTCTTTTTTTTTAAATTTTATTTATTTGTTTGCTTGTTGTCTTTGTTTGTTTCTTTATTTATTTATTTTGTGGCTGGCTCAGCCTGCCCTGGTGGTGGGGCTGGCGCAGCATGTGGTGCCGGGGATCGAACCGTAGTCCCTGTAGTTGCCTGAGCCCTCCTATGCAGGCGCTTTAGACCACTGAACCATCTCGCCAGCCCCTTTACTTCCTTCTAATGAAAAAAAAAGCCAAGAGGAGACAGAAAGTTTCAAAGATGTTATAAAGGATCGACCCTCTTGGTTAAATAAATGCATGATTATGAACAACTATAAAAATGAAGAAGAAGGATATTTTGAGGCAGAACAATGTTTATAGCTTTCCATTAGGGGCAGAAAATAAATAAGATATATGTGTACCTAAGCACCGGGAAGGTTTAGAACCACTGTATGAGTCACCACTAAAATGAAATGCACGCTCTTTAGCAGTTGAGTCTTATGAATGCCCTATCTTGGGCTCTCAGAGACCTCATCTGCTTCCTTCCTGAGGTTGGTCGAGGTTCAAGAAGAAAAGGGACAGTGGAGCCATGGAATTCTCTAGAGTTAAGATGTACACACTGCTGTTGATAACCGAGATCTGTTTTTACCAATGCACGATATTTATACCAAGGAAAGTTTGACAGACACCTTGAAATCACTCACTAAGGTTTTCTGTCCCTCCACAAAACCTACACACTGTGGCGAACAAGTCTACCACCGTGCTCCACGACTGTAATGTATGATTCCATGAATAATTTGTAGTAGTTTAAAATAACTTTGCAATAACTTGGATTCTGTTTAGACCCCACAATAATGGAACTCACGCAGTATTCTGGAAGGCTGATGATTGTTACTGGACAACACATTACTCATTTCAGAGTTGCTGAATTCGTGCTTGCTCTACCCCTAACTAATGAATACGCAGCCAAAAATGCATAAAAGTGCGGGAACTAAAATGAGACTCTGGCTCATCTCATTAGCAACATGCTTTCAGTATCTACAGAACTCAGCTGCATTACTTTTTTATTTATTTATTTATTTATTTATTTATTTATTTATTTATTTTTTTATTGTCTTTTTGAAGCAGCATTTTGCTACACAGTTCAGCCTGGCCTTAAACTCACTTTGTAGCCCAGGCTGGCCTCAAACTCTCAGCAATTTTCCTGCCTTAGCCTCCTGCGTGCTGGGATCACAGGCGTGAGCTTTGAGTTGCATGACTTTTTGAGTGAGCATCTTTACAAAGATACAATTCTTCATTGAGTCATCAGAATAAACAGGAAAGAGTGAGGTTTGGAGAGCTCAGCCCTGAGACCTTTTGAACATGTCAGTTCTACGTGATTTACACCTAAGGGTGAGGGTACAAACTGAAGCTTTTTACCTTCTGACACTGATCTGTGGAACTCACCCAGCTTAGAGCTACACAGAGAGGTTTTAAAAATAACACTTGTCAAGAACATGTCCAAATGTGCTTTGTGAGCATCCAGGTATGTATCTTTGGCTAATTTTCCTTTCTTTCTCACACTGATTTTTAAAAATCACCATTACGGCAATAAAGTCCCACATAGGCCTGCTACGGAATTGCAGAGCGATGTGTTGGACACACCCCTCCAAGTGTTGAGAGAGTCAAGCGGAAGATGCTGTGGCTATACTGCAAGGGGACAGGAATCCTGCTGAAAGGAGATACGGAGGCAGAGTAGCCTGAGTGACTCTGCAGTCGGACAGAGTGAGAGGATGACTAGGAGGCTTGATAGGCTGAAGAGCCGTGGGGAAGATGGCGACAAGCACACAGGCACGGGAAGCGTTTCCATGCAGTCAGGTAGACATATTTTAAGATTTCACGGTTTAAACAAGTTTTTGAAAGCTTCCAAGACAATAACTTTCTGCAAGATGAAACGTTGCTTGGGACATTAGTGTAGAAGAGTTAACAACAGTTGATAATTACTCCGTGGCAACAGTAACAGTAACAATACACATTAACAGAAACACAACATAAAGGAGTTCCGCTTGTCAACTCCTTCAGCAAATCTTAAATTCTCCACATTTAATTATTATTACTTCTCTGGTTTCATGGTATCTTTACCCAAAACCATGGGATATGATTTCTCAACCTATCAGTTATAAAATTCCAAGACAACTGACATGAGTTGGATCACTCTTAGTTACAAGAGGCAGTTCTGTTTTCAAATGATCTCTTCTGAGCTTCTAGGAACAGTGACCAAATTATTCAACTTGGCATCAGATAAATCTTCCAAAAATATTGCTATCTCCATCTATGTTCTAGAAACTGCTTGCCAACTTAAGGTCATGTCCAAAACATTTCAGTTTCACAAGACAAGACCTTTACAGCCTAAATCTCTTTTTACTAGTCTCGCTCCTCTGGGTCTTCTGCTTTAAGATCTCAAGCTTTCTTTCTCTCTGTCTCTGTCTCTTATACACCCACCCACCCACACACATGCACACCACGGGCATGAGGAACCAGCATGCTTCTAGTCATCTATCTAAAAATTCCAAGGAGCCAACTCAAGTCCTACTTTCCAGTGAAGCACTTCCACGTTAACCATGTTATTGACAACTTCCCTCCCTCTCTTTTCCTCTTCCTCTTCCTTCTTTTATGGCATGCTGGGGACTGAATCTAGGGAAGCCAGTGCTGTATCGTCTCTGAATTCCATTTTCCACTTTTGCCCTCTTTACAGTCCCTATATTATTTACTGAATCTATCACTTTTTTGATGTTGAGACTTACAGAGTTGCTGTTGCATTGGTATGCCAGAGCTGGATCTTGACATTTGTTAAATGTCTAAGAATTTTATAAAAGAACTGTTAAACTAGTAGTAGCATCAAATGAGCCATGGTGAGGGTATTCTTGCTGTGATACTAGACAAACACTATAGATCAAGAGTTTTGAGGGTAGGGTTGGGACAAGTAGAATTGGTCTGCTGGCCCACCACACAAAGACCCTAATTGACACTGTTCTTACTAGGCTTAAAATATTTCGTCAGTTCCCTACTAGAACTCTCTCAACTAGGAAATGCATGATCACTTAAGAAATCTCATTCCACTTTGGGCATTTATGTGCTTCTGCAAACCTACTGTAGGTTTAGAACGCTAGTCACGGCTCTTTATTTCTTATTCTTCATGCTTCAGTTTCCAGGGCTCCACATCATCCTTCAGCTTTTAGCCTTACTGAAGTCTACGACGGTTCTTCAAATATCTCAGATATGTCTTATCTCTGTGAGGCGCCAGTGACCACTTTTCTGCCCTGGCCCTGGTCCTGTGGTCCACACCCTCCCTCCATGGAGTGGCCTTTGTGGTATTAACAAGCCTCCTTTAGTATATTGTATTGTAATGCTGGGTTGACTTATCGATCCCCACACAGCACAGTAATCTGCTTACATTCTAAGTCATATCTTTCCGCTGATTTTCCACAATGTCCTCTCCCAAAGCCAGCAGATGTTTCCTTTGATCTCGCCACTAAGGCATGATGGTTCTGATAATATTAGACTCAGTTTCTAAAAATCAGCCATCAGGAAGAGTTCTCTGATTTCTGTCTTTGTTCTATCTTACCTCAGGACTTCATCTTTCTTTCTTTTTATTTATTTTTGAATTTTAGTGCCGGGTCTACAGGTCTCACTATGTAGATTAGACTTGCAGTGATCTGCCTGTGTTCAGCCTCTCAAGAGCTGGGATTATAGGTGTGCACCACCATGTCCACCGTCACAGTCGCCGTCTCAGTGTACGGAGATGGGTGGAAGGGCTCAGGCCTGCCTAAGCTGACGCTTTAAGCTGCTGAGCAATTTGGGCGGCCCCAGAACTTCATCTTAAATGACAGAGTCTTTCCTTTTTTTTCCTGTTTTTTGTTTGTTTGTTTGTTTTGTTTTCATCTTTGGGAATGAGCAACAGTGATGAGGATTCTGAAAATATCTCCATTGCATCTTTTTCCTTTAACTTTCTAACAGCACCTCTTCTTTGATAGTTTCTTTCTCTGCCCATTCAGTTCATTCAACTGATGAAAAAAAAAATCTCCTCAGGTAATCTTTGTTTCCTTTCCACAGCTTGGTATTTATACATCCTCTTCATTAATAATTTTGCCAAATGCTTCTAATGTGTTGCTCCTACACTGTTGCCTTTCATTAAAATATCGATTCCGGTACTAGTGAATTTTCCAGTGCTTTTAAAACATCAATTGCCAGGTTTCCTGTTTTTAGCATAGTAGTTGTGAATATCCACCTCCAAGCAGGTGTTCTTGCAGGCCAGCTTCCTTTTAAAGGCCCTGCTGCACTCTGGCCATTCTGCCATCTCTTGCACATAGGAGAAATGCACAGCGTTGCAGTTCTGGAAGCATCTGGCTGTGGAGGCGCATACGTCAGAGGCAGATTAGAAGTAACTCATTTTAGGAACAGCCTGTCTGAGGCGGCATAGCATAGGCCACTGGTGAAAAGTACGCCTGTGAAAGTCGCAAGGGCTGAGGCTTCCATGGGGTGATACCAATCACAAGCTCCACGACCTTGGACAAGTTACATAAAATCGCTGAACATCAGCTTTCTCATTTAGACAATGCAAAAAGGCAGCATCGTTTAACAGCTGTGGTCGCGTCCTCATCCCACTGTCAAGCTTTTCTACAACTGTGGAATCAAGCAACACATTAGAAGCGGTGGAAAAAGCACAGCTTTTTGAAAATAGAACCAAAGAAGAGCCTTTTGCATTCCACACCCAACTTCTGGCTCTGCCCTGCATCATGTCTCTCTGCAAAGCACAAGATCTTTCCAGGACACCATCTCCTCATTTACAGACTAAGGGAGCTTGAGAGAACAGTTTTATTATTTGCATCTTGATGAGACTTTTTTTTCTCTCCCAACGTAGCTCTAAAGGACGCATGGGGGCTCCAGCACAGCCATTGCAGATCTCAACTGGGAGCTCCAACGCAGGGACGGGCGAGGTTTGTGCTCTACAACTGAGAAACCAAAGCCACAGTGTTGGCTTACAGCAGCTGCAGGGGGTCGAGCTGTTTTGTTTCTAGGCTCAGGCTCATTAAACCAGGGTTAAATGGATATGCAGAATCAAATTCACTGAGCTGCTCTTGCCTCCTCCTTCTCAAGGCGGCCAGGCCTTAGAGCAAGGACAGACTACAAGCTGCTCGCAGTCCCAGAGTCCACGTAACACTGTCCACAAGGGAGATTAACACATCTGAGAAGGATCGATTTTTTTCTCTTTCTCAATGACCCCCTTTCTTGAGCTTCTCCATCTGCTGACTGCCCGACCTACTGGTCCTTCTCACCCCTCACCATGAACACCAGCACCTCCTGTTGCAAATCAGTGTCCAGTGGATGCGAACCTGATTTCCCCAACACATCCAGGCCTTGGAGGCTTCCGGGATCTCTGCAGGGCTGCCTGGTGCAGAGCATGGCCACGCAGAAGTGGCCTGGGAGGGCTCCAGGCACGAGGAAGGGATATGAGGGGACAAGAGGAATGCCAGGCAGGAGGAAAGAAGGAAATTATTCATTATTTCCTACTTGAGACACTATGTGGATGGGAAATCTGGCCTGAGTGTCATAGAAGGGGCATGGCAAGGGGAAGAAAGACACAAGTGACAGGGACAACTCAAAGAGACAGGTCCCCTCCACAGGGTCTGCAAGGGGACTGTGTGCTGCAGTGACAGCATTAACATCAGAAGCAAGGCTTTGCATCCTGGTGACACAAAGGGGCCTGAGGGCAAGGCTCTGGGCCTGCTGCATTGTCTTGGGCACAGCCTGCGATGTCACCACCACAAGCAGTACACATGGTGGGTCCCCAGGAGCAACGAGGTCTTCTGACTTTGACCCTGGCCACCACAGGTTCGGGGGCTGATTTTCAAAATTCCGTTCTTTTTATGAGTATTAGAGAGTAAAGGAAAGAAAAAAAAAAAAAAAAAGCTAGCAAGTAAAAAAGAAAGGGGCGGACCAGAAAAGATGAAAAGAAAGAATGAAGCAAAACATGCCATTTAGGAAATGAACAAAGCCAAATGGAGAAAATAATTGCGAGGGCAACATAAATCAAAAAACAAAATTGTACAGAAATGAGCCAGTAGGAGGCAGGTTAACACATATGCCGAGTTATTCCTTTAAAAGTATAAAGCAAAATTCTGGTATGGATAATTACTGTCCTTCTTTCCCTGATTATAATAAGCAAGACTAGTTAAATGCACATAGTAAATGTGCTTTGCTACACTTCTTTTCTTTACCCTATCATAAGGGGCCTAGCAAATGTAACCTTCGCTATCTTTACAGAGGTCAATGGGCCGGAGCCAGGGTGGTCTGGAGCTTAAGCATTATGCATGGTTTTGAAAGACATCTCTGGTACTTTGTTCTTTTCACAAAATAGGTCTTTGAAAAAGAACCACCACACTGCTACCCATCTCTCTCCCTCAGCTGCTGCTCCAGAGCTGGTCCGCTTGAAAGAGGAGATTCACATAATGCAATTTATTAAACCCATGTTTCCTGCCGGATTTTGCTTTATGTGCAAATGGTCTTGTGTTTCCCGGCTAGCATTTCATAGCTCAGAAATTTCCTCTTTCTGGTATAACCGAAAGCTATGGCTGTAAAAATGAGATCAGCAAAAGATTTGGTGGATTTGGGAAGCTATCAATTAATGGTGTAAAATAAAGCGCTAAACACAGTTGGTACCACCACGACCTCTGTTCTGGGTCGTTTTCCTGTTTCAAAGAGGGGAAGGAGACTCGGTCTGAGGGTACCCTGAAAAACAGCTGGAGTGGGAAAAAGAATGGAAGGATCAGATTAACGGTGGAATTGGAAAGTGGGAACTGTTTATGCGGAAGAATTGTGTAAGCAGACTTCCTCACCTCCAGGACATTTTCCAGGGGAGGTGAACTTCCAAATGCAGCTGGAGATGTTCTTGGAGCCGCCTCAGAGGCGACGGCGCAGCAGCCCGCCTCGCTCCTGCTCCTGTTCCACCACCCATAACTTCGTCATTTTCTCAGGCAGAGGCACAAACACTGGGGTTCAGTGTGTGTGTGTGTGTGTGTGTGTGTGTGTATGTGTGTGTGTGTGAGAGAGAGAGAGAGAGAGAGAGAGAGAGAGAGGTGGGGGAGGGGGCTTTATAGCAGATCCTTTGATGTGTTCAGTTCCTCCCTTGTAATCTGCTCAGCAACTAAAGTGTATCAGTTTTAGTTCAGCAATTTCATTCTCAGCGCCTGCTATTTTCTCCTGTGGCTCAGGGCCTCTGTCCAGCACCTGGGTGGCAGTTTGTTTTATCTGAATTCAAAAGTGGGAACAAAATTAAATTCTGCCCCTCCTCCCCTCCTGCAAATTTGGGCTGAAGGGCCCAAGTGTGTGTGTGTGTGTGTGTGTGTGTGTGTGCCTCGCAGCGTCCTGTGTTCTTCTTTTAAGTACAGGAAATGCACAAAAGAAAAGACAGTTCGGCTGGAGCCGCAGCTTCCCTTTTGTTTCTGTCCCTCCCCTCCCCCTCCTCTGCACCGGCTTTTAATTTTCAAAAGCACTGCAATTGCTCGGTGCGGTTTCAAGAGCTGGGGTGCCATTCTCCCCGGTGATGACTCTGCTGACGTCAATGGCATTCTTATCGTGCCTAGTGCGACATCAGAAACCAGCCCTTCGTGGCGCCTCTCAGCTGCAGTGCCTGAGCTCTCCGGAAAACGTGGCCTGGATTTCTCAAATGCAAAGGACCCCCCTTGCTAGCAGGCCGCGCGCTCTGCGCGACACCCTCCTCCTGCGGGCGGCCAGTCGGTGACAACTTTGTGCTTCAGCGTCCTCTTCTGCGAGGACCTTCTGAAGGAGACAGAGAAGGCTGAGAGGAGCCTAGTTTATTCCCTGTCTAAGCGTTCAAAAGTGTGTGTTCGTCCTTCTATGAAGGAGAGAGATTAAGAGACTTTCCTGACAGTTCTGTAGTCTTAGATACGTGGTGATTCTCCTAGACGGTGGCCAATAGGGACACCCTGCCGTGCTCCCAAATTACTCCTTGGGTTAGAGCACAAGCCCAAAAGCCAAGCCCATATTCACGTCAGACAACATCAAGCAACCATTTCTTGTCTTTTATTTTTCTTTCTTTCTTTCTTTCTTTCTTTCTTTCTTTCTTTCTTTCTTTCTTTCTTTTTGGTACCAGTGACATAGGAGAATGAAACTCCCAACCTAAAAGATACCTGGGACAAGTTCATGTTCTCTAAAGCTGAAGAATGAATTTTAGGAACAAATGGAGGTTAAGAGTAGAATATATTTATTGACGGAAAGAAAGATCCTGTCCAAGAGAACAGAAGACGAGCTCAGGTAGGTTGCCCTAGATCCTACCATTTCTAGGGATTTTTATAGAGCAAGACTGGGAGCTGAAGGGAGTCTTAGGTGGGAAACACAGGAACTCGGACATGAGGTAGGACAAGACTATGCAGAGCCAATAGGATTACAAGCACTGTTGCTCAGGTAGAATGGATTGAATCCAGGATCCAATGGGAAAGCAGGTCACGTAGCAAGTGAGCATGGATGTAGAACAGGGGCTTATCTGATAGGGGTTGGATTAGTGATTCTTCCTGGCTTCCTCAAGGTGATGATCAGTCCTGGATGTTTATCTTCAGAGAGGTAAGCATTCGTTTGATCTTTGGTCTTTAGTTCTGGCCAACAGCAAGCAAGTCTATCGCTCTCACAGTTGCAAGTTATCTTGTCTTCCATGCTGTCTCCTTGAATGCCTAACTCTGTCTGACTGCCTATAATATTTCTGACTAATTTAGCAGGCTACACCAGGAAGCCAAATCCAATTCAAGACCCCGTGCTTACCACACAGGTGCTGTGCCACTGAGCTATACCTGCAGCCTAGTCCTATTCCCTTTCAATACTGAAAAAAAAAAAGTTGGTGAGATAAAGAATCACAAATGAAGAATAATTACAGCTGAATATAAAATTCAGTATCATCAGGATATAAATGTTCAGTTGCTCTTGACTTTCTAAGAGGCCTGATCTCAAAGGATGAATTTACATGAGAGTGAAGTAGATACCTAGTAATTTGGGGTCAGCTGTTGGTGATAAGAAAGTTTTCTCCACTTGCAGCTGAGTTTATCATGGTCCAAATATATCTCCAAACAGTTCAGAATCGTCTACAACTCCAATCAAGACGTTTAGAGCCAAGGCCTTTCAAACTTACGTAGGCTTCACCTGCCCAATCTTTGACATAAACAAATCAAGATTGTCTTGGTATCCATCCAGCAAATGCTGACTGTTTTTCATTATTCTTAAGGTTACTGAGCCACAGGAGTAAACTTAGGAGCAAATTTCTAGAGAAAAACTGCTTAGGGACATACACTGTGTACAAATACTAATTGCATCACTAATACCAAGGGGTATCAGTTAGTATCTGGGTCGAGCCTTCTCCTTTCATGTGAGAAACTGAGGCCTGGACTTGTTCTGTGTGAACTCAAGTTCACAGGACTAGGAAGGGGCAGGGCTGACAGAGTGGCCTTCACTTTAAATAGTGCGCTCTTTCAATTGCATCACCCTGCTCTGGATTATTTAAACCCTAGTGATGAAGCTTCAAACCCAACTGCCTGGGAGTCGTCCACTTTCCCTTATCCCACGACAGTCATTGTATGTTTCTTGGTTGAAGTGAATTTGCAAGGATTTTAGGTGGGCAGAATTCTAGTACATTCCACTTTTTGTGATCAGCTAGTTTCACAACTGGTGAAAAAATTATGAAAAAGAATGGAACCCCAAAATGTATGCTAGAATGCGTGAAATTCAGAGAGCTTTTTAAAAGTAATGATGGACTATGAAAAAAAAAAAAAAAAAAGCAAAGGTTTCCCAACTCTATGAGCTTCTTGGGCTCACACACATTAATTGCTATTTGTTTACTAATGTAATTTATTTGTTACCAGTTCACCATTGATTCTGTGTGTGTGTGTGTGTGTGTGTATGTATGATTTCTCCACCTGAAATAGTTTTGTTTTGTACTTCAGAGGACTATGTTTACTTTTATAAATCTCTTTTAATATATATATATATATATATATATATATATATATACACACACATACATATTTAGCAGATTTGCATCACATTCCAGCCCAGAATGGAAAACCAGATAATATAGAGTTGAGAGACACTGGCTTTAGACAGACAGACCTGGGTTGGAAACTTGCATTAACTACTAGCTGCAATTTAATTTTAGAATATCTTTTAAAGTCTCTGAATTGCTATCTCCTCATCTATAAAATAGGAATAATGGCTCTTACCTTGTTAGGTTATAGAAAAGGTAGAAATGATATTTAGTAAATTCTATCACAGTATCTGGTAATGAGGAGAAATGGAATGCAGGATAGTGGCATGGAAGTTTCTTTTTTTTTTAATTGAGGAAAGTCATAAAATTAATAGAGACTAATGAAGTGGAACATGGATAGTACTTTTCTCCATGTGACTGAATTTAGAGTCTCATTGCTGCTGAAATGAGGACAATATTTCTTTAAAGAACTTCCCTAACGGGAAACTAATTATCTAAAGCAAATATATGAGCACCAGCCTGCATTGCAAATTTTCATAAAATATAACGGAATGCCTTTTGTATTGAATATCTGATTACAATTCAATGTCAAGAAGCGACAACACTGAATGATGCCCTTGCAAATTCTTCAAGGATTATTTGGAAACTGGTCTGTGAGAGCTGCTTTAAACATAAGGGATTAGGGGCTGAGCCTGTTTCTGGTTCGCCTCTCCCTGAGACAAACTGCCAGTGCCCATCTAGGTGGCAAGTGGCTTTGTGTATGCTGAGATAAGAAACCAACTCGATCCCTTGCACTTCGAGTCAGACCCACTGTGAAGGCACAGGGTTTTGGGAAGCCTGCCTGCCCGCTGGTGCCGTGTCACCGCGCCCCGCAAGGCAGCTTCAGTGTACATCGCGCTTCCTTAATACCTTTACCAATATAAAAATGCTCTCTTCTTTGCACATCAATAATTTAATGTAAAATAATAGTAGCATTTACACTCAGAATCAAGTGATAATCCTGCCTATTTACGTCAGTGCATCTAAATTTCATGAGCGAAGCCAGAGTGGTCTGAGTAAGTTCTAGATTGAAGATGAGTCGGGGAAACCTAGATGTTGAAAGAAGGTCTTGGGGTTCACAAATGGGTATTTGTGCTTTTGACTTGGTCTTTAAACAATCAGTTCTGTCTGGCACTGGGGAAAAAGAGCTCTTCTTTCTGGCAGGCTCCTCGGGACTTGCATACTGTGCCCAGTCATAGCTTTGTGATGTTCACCTCTGTTTATGTAAATGGAAAGAGTTTACCCATAGCTAACAACTCCAAATGATGAAGTATGTTTAAGACACGAATTCGATCTTGCTGTTTCCTTTATTAACATCCCTCATGAGCAATGCCTCACTCGGTATCTTCTTGTAGGCCACGTTATTTTAACCTGAGAAGGGAGCACGGTCTTCTAATTCATCCAAAGATCAACTTTTGGATCTCAATCATGGAGAGGTGGTCTTTTTTAAAGTTATGCAAAAGATTCCTCAGACACACGGGGCTCTGGCTGGTTTCAGTTGAAGGCTGACTTCCAATGTGACACCAACGCTCTCACTACAACTTGTGTTTTGCCTTCATGACAGTTAAGAAGACTCATTCTTAAATTTTATGTAATGTTTCTCTGCCCCACTGGAGTATAAAGTAGGAATTGAGGTCGTATCATTGACCTCTGTATCTACAACTATTACTATAGTACCTCATACACAAGGAAATGGTCAATAACAATTCATTGTATAAAGTTGGGTCACTAATGTTCAACGGGTGTCATAGTTTAGACTCCAAGTTGTTTTTGAGAGGATATGGAAGAACTCTATGCCTCCATGAGTCACATTTTCATGGTCATTGCCAAACAATGGACATGCGTTACTCCAAAACAAAGTTGTATTAGCCATTAGTGAAATTTGAAGTATTAATAATAGTAAAATTAATGCAATACACAGCACCTATGCACACAAAAGATTTCTACCAGCCCCTGTGGGGGGTGGGGGTGGTTGCTCTTGTGGTCCTTATTATTTTGTGATATTCAATGTAGAAAGAGTGTTCTAATATGAAGTCGTCGATCAGGGGCCGGGGATACAGCTCAGCGGGGCGGCACCTGCACACACGCACAGCTTCCATCTACGTCCTCTCTTCTTTCACTCCCCATCCTTCTCTTTGCTTTTTCCAATGTTTCCGTCAACTGGGCCATTTGTTAACTTCGCTACCTTAAGACATCATTTCTGTATAGGGCTTGCCTTTGTTATTCAGCCAGTGTGATCTCCCTAAAGCTCCTGCATAGTTTATTTTACTTTAGAAGGAAAAAGACTCAGATTTAAACATTCTAATTATATACATTATAATAACGGGCCTAGGGCGCTCACCCACAACGCACTGGAATAATTAAAACTGCATGCTTTAAAGGTAAAATTAAGTTGTATTTGCCTATAGCAATACCACTGTGGGCCAAAGACTGGGCATCACAAATACGTCCAAGGCTTCTGGGTTCCCTCAGCCCTCACAGCAAGTGGGGCTGATGTGGTTGGGGTGAGGGATGGACCCCAGTAGCTCAAGTGCTATACTCTCCGTCTCCAAAGTAGCGCTATTGGGAGGTGGCAGAATACACAGGCAGATCAGCCTGGTCATTGTCGGGGGTGGGGGCGCTTAAGTGGGATTGCGGGACCTGGCCCTGGCTTCTTCTTTTTGGTTTGCTGACTCATGACTCAAGCAGGCTTGCTGTGCTCTGTGCCCACCACTACTTCTTCCAGGAGCCCCATTAGGGGCTCAGTCAGGCGACACTGGAAGTGCCACTGTGAAGCTGAACCAGCCCTTCTCTTATAACTTAGTTATCTTAGGTGTTGTTACAGTGATGGGAAACCAGCTAAAACAAGACATATCATTTGTTTAAAAATGTTTGTAAAATACTAGCCTAGACAACCTTTACAGTGAGGTTGACATTTAACATATCAAGAATATTAAATTTTATATTTATTTATTTACTTTTGGTATCAGGAACTGAACTTAGGACCTTGTGCTTGCCAGTCAGGTGCCCCATCACAGAGCTATATCCCAGGCCAAGACTATTAAACTTTAAAGCTAGAAACTCAAAATATAAAGAGACATAGTAAAGAAAAAGCTATTGAAAGCACCTTATTCAGTGGTATAAAAACATCAGAAAGCTAATTTTGTGCTGCAGGATGTTTCAAACAGTAGTTTTTCAAACAAATACGTAATACAAAGGAAGCGAGCAATCAGTGGGCATGCACTTTATAACAACACAGGATTCGTCGTCCCTTTAAGAGAATTTCCTAATTTCTGTTCCCTCACTATACACGAAAATGACATCCAATGGCACTGTGACGTGGTCATAACATTCACATTTCCACCTGACTTCAAGGAAGGGCACGCATCTTTAGTATTAGAAAATTATTAACCCAGGATCACCATGATGCACTTGAAGTGTCACTGCCAGTCCGAATGGGAGAGATCACTACATTAAACATCCAGCTCCATAAATAAAGAAAAGACTTTAAAATTTTTAAAAAGGCCTGGGGAGATAGCATGGTGGTCTAAGTGACTTCCTGGCAAACACAAGGACCTGGGTTTGACCCCTACTACCACATGCCATGCCAGCCCCAGAACCCCAGCTGTGCCATGCCAGCCACTGACACAGGCGTGGTGGCGCACACCTGTAATCCCAGTGCTGGGGAGGCTGAGTCAGCAGGATCACTACAAGTCCAAGCTGTGTAGTGAGACTCTGTACCAAATACATAAATAAACCAACGAATAAATAAGCAAATAAATCAAGACTGGCCTACCGAAGGAATTTCTGTCACTGTACCTGGAAATTCTCTATTTTGCTAAAATTAATAATGTAGTCAGTGTACGTTGAACTGCTCCTTGGAACCCAGCACTCTGCTCGTCCAACTCTATCTTTCCATTCTCTTATTATTTGGAAAACAGAAAAGTTCACCCTCACAGTTCTTCTCTTTCTCACACATACACAAAATAATCTGGAAACCTTGTCATATGCATAAAGCACAAAAAGAAAAAGAGGTGAAGATATTATTGTAAGTGTAAAACAGAAAGAGCTAGCTCCCCTCACTGCTGTTTTGCACAGCTCAGACTCGGGCTTCTCTAGCGGGAATAATAAAACGTGGGCTCACTCACAGCCTAGGAAACCAGTGGCTTTAAAGAGCCACAGATCTAGATTCAAATTCTAGCTCCACCACTTCCTAGCTTTGCGAATATAAGCAAGGCTCTCAGTCTTTCCAGGTTTTTCTAACGTATAAAATAGGGTCTGCGGAGCTGTATGCATTCAGCAAGATAAAGCATTTGGAACATTTAGCAGAACTGCAAATGAGGCGCTCATGCGAGATCAGACGCAGAATGGCACAGTATGGCGGAGCAGTAGAAAAGCCAAATTTTACAGCTTTCTGACCTGATCCAGTCAGAGTTGCTTTTTTTTTTTAAAATGTATTTAGTACAGGGTCTTACTGGTCAGACTAGAGGTGATCCTCCTGTTTTCATCCTCTCAAGGGTTTGGATTACAGGCTCACACCACCACACCTAGTCTCATTTGCCTTCTCAGCATGCCCTGAGGTGAGGCTTGCCCTGCATGCTAGGCATGGAACCTGGTCTCTGTGGCTGCTGAGCTGTCTGACTGGCCCCCTGATCCATTCTAATTCTGCTGCTGAATTAGAGCTGAGTCTGAGTGCCCTGGGCCCTGACGGCCCCACAGCAGCTCTGCTCTTGGGCATAGTCTCCCTTCCTGATTTCCTGGCTTGCGCAGCCCCAAGAAAGCCTTAGTCATCCCTGCAGTTGCCTCACTGTCTCCTTCTTAGCTTCCTGCTGGGCCTGGCTGAGCAATTGCTTCTGACTGACAGGAGCTCAGCCACCAAGGAGATGCGCGCAGGGACTGGCTTTCACGGGGAGCCCCTGGGAGGGGCAAGGCAGTGTGAGATCCTATTGAGCAACTTTGACCAGAGAAGTAGAACATATGGGCAGAAAACTGCTTTGTTGCCCAGCATTTCCTTTGCTATTCTAGGTCTTTTCTGGTTCCAAATAAGTTTTAGGAATGATTTATCTAGGTTTGTGAGGTATGTTGGTGGTATTTTGCTTGGGATTGCATTAAATCTGTATAACAGTTTTGGGAGTATGCCATCTTCACAAAAGTTACATTTTTTTTTCCCCCTTTGGTGATATAGGTCTTGTTTTATCTTGTCCTTAACGATCCAGTAGAAAAGTCTATCCATAAAGTATAAAAAGGAAAGCC
Organism: Capromys pilorides; assembly: GCA_004027915.1. Classification (NCBI taxonomy): domain Eukaryota; kingdom Metazoa; phylum Chordata; class Mammalia; order Rodentia; family Capromyidae; genus Capromys; species Capromys pilorides. The sequence goes on along the minus strand of PVKN010000406.1, from coordinate 62,294 downwards.
ACATTAATATGCTGAGTTGTAAAAGGCTCAAATCAACAGCACTCATTAAGGCCAGATGAGTTGATAATCCACTACTGTTATGGACTATTGGACTATATATACAGCTACTTTCTCTTTGTGCAATGAAAAGAAGGATCTGTACTAATGATATTTAGACAAGAAATCATGTCTACATCTTGTACTCTGAACAACTATGATGAAGACAACATTATGCAATGTATTAACTATTGGAAAATAAATAAATAAAATTAAAAAAAAGAAAATTGCTTTGTGGGTTTCCCCCATATGAAATATTCTTAAATACAATGACTTAAAGTAACTTCATGAGCAATGTCTCCTGTAACTTAACAACTAGTGATGATTGGGTTGTGTGTGTGTTTGTATGTGTGTACAGATATACTAAGCTTTGTAACGCATCACCTTTGTGTGTACTTTCTCTTCTTCCCTAGAGCTGCTTCTCCACCTCTGTTCTACTTTCATTCCCGTGGGCTTGTGTGACTTTCTATCTAGTTCTAAAGTGTTAGTGTGTAGTAAGGTACCCTCGGGGGAGTTTGGCCTGAGACCCTGAGATTTAGAAGAAAAGATGAGGCCAGAAAGAAGTTCCTAACGCTCGCCCTTGGGCTTGCTTCTCTCTGTTGCCCTGGATTCCTCCATGGCGGCAGCTCTTACGCCTGCATCACCACCTTCCCAACAAGCAGAACAAGGGACCTTGGAGGGAATTCCGTCATGCATTTCATTCTGAAGAGTCTAATTTCAATTAGCACCAATTAATGGCACTGAGACAGAGCCATGTCCCTCTGAATTTAATACAATGTAACAAGATGTCAAGACACAATTCTGACATTCTTCTTTCCTCCAGAATACACTCACACTTTATAGGAAAAGCAATACATTCAGGTTCTGTAGAACGCAAAATGTGGTTTTCACATTAATCATAGATTCTAATGTCTGACATTTCTCCTACTCCTTCAACATAATTATCCATAATTACAGTTTTTCCAACAGGGGACCCGCAGTAGATGCTCTGATTGGCTCCATACTCTGCGACCCTCTTACATAGCAACGGGAACTTGTGACGCCAAAGACCCTGGCCACCACCTACTTCCAATTCACAGAGTATCCATTTCCTCTCATGCACCATGGTCTCAAATGTAGGCCCTCTAAGTTGTGAGTGGACTCCTCCAGTCTCATTTTCTGTATGTTTATAACTTTTTTCATGCTTGCATATTTGCTGAGTTGGCACCTCACAGGTGGTTTGGTTTGTGGCGTGTTTTAATAGTTCTGGATCCATGACCTCAGCTATAGGGTTGCGGTGGGTTACATAATGCATGTGTGGCTCAAGGAAGCACTGGGGGGATTTTTGTAAGATCACACACAGCCCAGGAAACTGACAAAAGGACAGGAGACCACAAGGTCCCCCCGTAAGGGTGCGCTTAGCCTGGAGGATTCAGCCTTGCAGTGAACAGTGGCTGGTGCCAAGCTGACTCAGTGACATCCAGAGACATGGTGGTGCAGTCATGGCCATTGCCAGTTGATCTACCCTACTCTGGCTTAGCTTGCGTGCAGTGCTTAGGAATCAGGCCATTTAATGAAGACTTTGGCAAGCAGTGGAAACACTGATTTTTACTAAGAAATTTGTAAATTTTACCAAGTGGGGTTCCGGGCCCAAGTAGATGCTCGCCACCCCTTTTCCTTTGCTTACAACTCTGGCTTATCTGCTTGGAACCAAGAAAACCAAATGTTCTCATGGTACTGAGTTCCAGTGCTGGGCTGAAGAAAACCCGGCTCTTTGGGGTCTGACGCCCTTTGTAAGCGGCTGCCTCCAGAAATGCCTGTCATGGGCCCACTCCAAACAATTCAAGTTCTGTTTATCTCATTATTTTTTCATTCATTTTGTCATTCATTGCCACACACCTCTCCCGTATGCCAGCACTGTGTCAGATGACGAGGACATTCCAATGACCAAAACAGAATTCCTGCTGTAAGATACCAGGACACAAAATTTTGTGAAGTATATGGCCTGTCATTCATTTTCCATATCTCCACCTGTCATAAGGAGAAATAAAAGATGCACAGGCTATTTCCTTACTTATTTGTTCTTTCATTCTCCGCATATTTATTGAGAATCTACCTGGTGATGGGCACTGAAGCAAGAAAACAAAGCTGAAAGGTGCCATGGGGCACAGTACCCAGAGATCAGCTGAGCAGCATGAACTTCATTGAAAAAAAAAATTTAAAGCTGCGTAATACCTAGAGTAGAATAAAATACAGAGGAACTCTGCAGAAATGGGGAACTAATTTTCTTAATATATCTAGGACTAATAACACATCCATAGAAAATTTAAAATGATAAAAGATAACTTATTCCATGAGCCTTTTCAAAGGGGTGAGTGAAGTGGGACAAGAAAGAGACAGGAAGATGACCTTTATTGCAGTTAAACTCGAGTGGCAAAATAGACTGCTTGTCAATCCCAGGGTCATGGGGCACAGGAATTCAAGTCTGTCTCATGTGGTTGGTGAGCTCAGAACTTGATACATAGTCTTGTTAGAAGACAGCTTGGCAATATTTATGAAAATTTTAAATTCAGCTTTAGAGCTAAGAGTTTATTCAATGAATATCTTCACAAAAGGCAATACAGATGTTTAATTACAAGGATATGAACAATACTGTTTGTAGTATTAAAAACTAGAACTGATCCCCTAGCCCCTGAATATAGTTGAACTGATGATTGCATACAGCAACGTAGTGTATGTTGCGGTAATATGAGGTAAATCTTTGTCACCATAGAAGCCCGTATAAAGCACCTGGAGATATAACACTCAGTTTAAAAGAGCTCAGTGGAGAATGGTATTTGTAATTTTTCTTTTTAGCAGGCTGTTCAAGAAACTATGAACTTTTCACTCCATTCATGACAAAGCAATTGGTTGGCAGGCGTCACATCTAGAGATATCCTGATCTCTTGTTTGATGGCATTTACTATGCAGAGGGCTCTGTCTGAGAGAGATGCTGGTTTAACGTCATGAATATTAGTCACAGCCAAAAATGATGGGGGGGGAGGGGAGGGGAGGAGAGGAGAAGAGAGGAGAGGAGAGAAAGGAGAGGAGAGGAGAGGACAGGACAGGACAGGACAGGAGAGGACAGGAGAGACAGACAGAGAGGCAGGCAGATATACAGACAAGGAAAGGTATAATCTCCACATGTCCCAATCTACTTAAGACTTCTCTCCTAGCTGGAGCACTATTGTATTTCACATCCGAGTAATACCTCATTGAGAAGCAAACCACACCGCAGGTCACCTTGGCTCATTTGCAGTTTCCACAGAGGCACATGCATGGGAGAAGTACTTCATTTTTGCCTGTACCTATGTTTCCTGTACCCCTGTCTATAGACCCACAGGGTACCTGCAGTTCACCACAGCAAAAAGTCCTAACTTTGCTCTTACCTACTTCCTTTGGTGCATGGATTTATACATTTGCTTTGGTGAGGTGAATTTTTGAATGAGTATTTCTGAAACTATTTTCCTGTCTGTTGTGATGGCGCATACCTGCACTCTTAGGACTCTGAGAATCTGAGGCAGCAAGGCTCGAAACCCTCTGGAGCCAACTTAGTGAGACCTCCTCTCAAAAATAAAAGAATAAGACAGAGCTAGATACAGTTCAGGGAAAGGCCCTGGGTTCTCTCCCCAGGATCAAAAAGTGGAACAAAACAATGGTCATTTTTGGAAATCTATAGTTTTACGAGTGAAAAGCAACTATTTTGAAAAATTCAAGTGAGAAGGAATTTGAATGTGAGAAAAAATATTAATGGGTCTAGGAATCATAAATCCAAAATGATTTTCAAGGCAAAGGAAACTTTCAGGGGATAGAAAGGATATGGTAGCATTCATTATAAAAACTAACATAGTACCCATGAAATTAGGTTCAAAAAGCCGTGTGCTTTAGGGAACACTTTCAAAACCAAACACGCCAGCCCTGATGAGTTAGTGGATTAGAAGAGACAGCTAGTAATTTGTATGCTTCTGACACTTTTTATAGCTTCCTACAGAAAGAAAACCTCAAGGTACTTACACACCTTCTAATCTTTTACACCAACATATTTGTCCATTTAGCGGGTATGTTCTGCTTTCGGGGAGTGGCACTGGGAATTTACACTGAGCTATGACCTTAGCCTATTGTTGATTTTTAAATTTCAAGGGTCTCAATAAGTGGCTAAGATCAGTGGACTTGAACTTCTGATCTTCTAATGCCAGCCTCCGAGGATGCTGGAATATTACAGGTGGGCACCACCATGCACAGTGCCCGTGCTGTTTCTTATGTGATAGATAGCAGCTATGGTGCCTCTTGGTGTTTAGATTAAAAATGCTCCTCCACATTTTCACAGGTTCAAAGGGAGTTTGGAAGGTGATTGGATCACAAGGACTCCAAATTCATCAGCGAATTAACCCACAGGTGAGATCCAAGTTTGATAACATTATCGAGGGTGCTGTAATTGGAAGAGGTAGAGCCTGATTAGAAGGACAGGATTAGAGTGGCACAAACTTTATTTCTTTATTTGTTCTGTTTTTGAGACAGTGCCTCGCTATGTAGTTCAGACTGGCTTTGAGATCACTTTGCAGCCCAGGCTGTTCTCGAACTTAGAGAGATCCTCCTGCCTCCAACTGAGATTTGAATGTTTGGATTGTGTCTCATCCCTGGTTTCTACCCTCTTGATCTCTGGATTTCTCTGCTCCTGGCTGCTATGACATGAACAGTTTTCTTCTTCCGCTTCCTCCTGTCATAATTTTCTGCCTCTTCTCAGGCTCATAGAAATGGAACTGGCCAGCCAAGGACTGAAATCTCTGAAACTTTTCCCCCATTTTTTTTTTTTTTTTTTTTTAATTTATGTATTTGGTACTGGATCTCACTGTGTAGCTCGGGCTCGCAGTGATTCTCCTGTTTTCAGCCTCCCCAGCGCTGGGATTAAAGGCATGTGCAGCAATTCCCAGACTCCGTGGCTCAGTGTGCCCACAGGCAGGGCAGGGCCTGCAGAGCCTGAAGTGCCAGAGATGGAACCTCGGTCCCTGTGCTTGGCTAAGTGCTCATCAGCCCCACTTTTCCACCACTGAGATGATTTATATCTGATGTTTGTTCACAAAGACATAAAGCCAACCCATAATGCTGCATTTCTCAAAACCCTGACTTTTCTTCCCATAGGATCATTCATTCAATCATTTAACCCATATTTGCTAGGAGTGAGTAGAACCCTGGGTGTCACAGATAAATGAAACACAGAGTTCCACTTCAGAAGTTCGGACTGCATTATAGAAGTCAGATGAAACCACGTGATACAATGACATTGGGAGAGGAAAGAGGTACGTGAAAGCTCTACGGTCTTATAGAGAAAGAAAGCTTAAACTCCAAAGGATTTCAGGAACTGTCATCTCAAAGAGAAAGAAGAACAAGAAGTGGTAGTGTTGGAGCCACCCAGGGCGATCGACCATTATATGTGCAAAATACAGAGGCGCCAGTGAACTGGATGGAATCCTGAAACTATAACCTGTGGGCTGCTGGTGGGAAGAAGCCTTCTTCCCTCAAGAAGAAGGCTCTGGAGGGAAGGGCACACAGGTGGGAGGGCGAGAACTGATGTGGTGAGGGGCCAGATGAGGGTGAGGAGGTGACAGAAAAGGCACGATATCCACCAAGCATGTGTTGTGTGTCCGGCCTTCTAGAACTGGAATTTCCTCTGAGTATTCTAACCACCCTCTGCCGGTCTGTGTTCTGTAGCCGAGGAAAGAGGAGATGTGAAAGGTTACACCTGCATTGACCCACTCTTCAAGGCCAAGTGTATCCAGTACCCACGCTCCTGGTCATTTTATCACAGGAGGTTGTTTCTAGGGGAGGGTTCTAGGGCCCTGAGTTTTGTCCTGAAATCACCGAAGACTAACCGGTGGTACCACCGTAAGAAACACAATCAGAACTGCTACTTAAAAAAAGTTCCCTGACAAGCATGTGCAGGAGGAGGGTGCCTGCCTAGGAGGACAGAGAAACGTTCTCTACAACCGTTTCAGTGTCTACTGATACATGCAGAAAAGTCTAGGTCTCCTTAGGTCTTGATGTTGTTCATTTTACTCCTTATTTATGCCAACACCCAGGCAAGCGTGAAAGGTAAGTCCTACAACTAAGTTGATGGATTCCCGGAAGCGCTGAGGCTCGCTGGAGGAGAGGCACAAGGGTAAAATAATGTCACACTTCCCAGATGGACAAACAAGATGAAAACGCATGCAGGTACAGTGCCAAGAGCACGGCCAGGCTGGCTAGAAGATAGCATCCTTCTTAGGGACAACACCTTGGGATGCTGGGGGGATGAAGCATTTTGCACTTGCACTCACATAATTACTGCAGAGGGCTACACTTCTGTCAAAGAATTCACTTGCTTTAAAAGCTTGGGATGGTGTCTGGGTCAATAGCTCTCTTGAGCTGTCTATCTAAGTGTGGCTATAAATTTGAGTCAAGTCATGTCCTACAAACTGGGCTTCATCAAAGAAGTCATGAACAGGCTGAGTAGGAGCATAGGTTCCTGGCTGGAGGACTTCCTTTGTTTCTTGGACTGAAGATGTAATGGTCATTGTGACATTTCCGGGAATGGAAGCATAGATTCTTCTGCACACATTTGTTTTGAACAAAAGAAAGTGGTAACCGAGAAATCAGTGAGTCTGGAAGTTCTTAAATTTGGGGTTACCTTACTGTAAGCTCTAATAAAGGAAACCAGAGGCTATTTATGAGAAAATTAGGGGAAAACATGTGAGAAAAAAATTTGCTTGATTTTTCTCACAACTTGTAATAAGACAGCTATGTTCTATGCGTGTCAGCCCCAAAAGATCAAGAATTTGCCAGGGCAAGTAGTCTTGTGATAAAGACAGAAACTGGAGTAAAAGTAATATTCCCCAATGGGATTTTGTCATAAAAGCTTAACGTCTTTGCCTTTTAGGGTCAACAAGTCAGTTATTCTTTGAAGGCAATAAAGGTCTAGCTTGATACAGGGCAACACCCTGCTATAAGCAAGACCTGCATGTATATGTAAGATGCCACCCATAAAATCAGGAAGAAACTCCTATTTACTTCTAGGGGCTAAAGAGAAGAGACAAAATTTACATGTGGATATTTGACTTAAGTGGCACGAGGAAGATGACAAGATCCATATCTACAAAGAAAAGGAAACATAGCTGCCAGGACAACTCGCTTAGAGATATTTTAACCCTCACAAAACATATTTTGTACACATTTTGCTAGCCAAAGAATCACAATTAGACATAAATTGCTTTGTACCTATGACATTAAAATACCTCCAGAGAGTAATGTATATCACAGTGTAAATCTGTCATTTCCTTTGGCAGACATCTTGGCCACGTTAGTGGTGACAGTCACTTTCTGACTGCTCACAGCTGGACCTGTCCTCAGATGTGGTGCACACAGGTACCAGCTCAGAGAGGTACAATCCTTGTGCCAAGGTCCCTCTTTCTGTTATTTATTAATAAAGTTGAGATCAAGGGCAATTAATTACAAGGTCGGGTTCCTTATCACTTCAGCTGTGCTGGGAAGTTCTTGGGACACCTTTCCTGGACAGTAATGAGGTCAGGGAGCAACCAGGTGGGCCCTGGGGCTCTGGGGTTCCCATCCCCTCCTACACACACACACACACACACACACCGGCTGCATTACAGACTTACATTTGGGGTTCTGAGTAGACTCTCACCCGCCCTTTCCCTGAAGCAAGACCTCTTCTGTTCCAGGAACTGTTTCTGTGAGCAAGCCCATGGGGAGCCATGCAGGCACACAAGCTGGGGCACCTGGAAGGTATTTCAGACACAGGGAAACACTCTATGTGTCTCACAGGACCAGAACTACAGCTTGGTCACCTGGGAATTTTCCCCAGCATCCACTGTGTGGCCTTTTGTAAGGGGCCTTGCATCGGGACAGGGTCTGAGGTTCTTCAATCTCTGATGGACTCCTTCCTAATCATCTTTATGTTCACTCCCTTGGCCCTGTGGGATCTGGTTAAGCCATCCAGCTCATGGTTCCACTGGGCCACCTTCTTCCTACCTGTCCACTCCACATCAGGGGACATAATATTCCAGATTGGCCCTATCCTGTTGTCTCTGCGCAAGATGTGGAATTGAGGTGAGTGAGTGAGTGAACGAATACCATTAGACTGATACTGACTGCAGGGGGAGACAAAAGGCTTAAGGCACGAGAGGTTCCAAGCGCTGAGAAACACAGTGGGGCCATTGTAGCACCCACAAGCCCTATGAAAAAAATCTTAGGTCTGTCTTCTCTCTGCGGCACACTCTCCTCTTAGGGATGCTCTTGACCCTTCTTCGCCCACCAGGATGCTCAGCCTACCTTCCTTGTTTCTTAAGCCCCACACTTTCCTACTCTACTGTCCCCTTGCTTCCAAGTCCGACTTCTATTTATGTCACTGTATTTAACAGTACTCACCAACACTGAAGATTGTCACCTTTAAAATAAAATTTGAGACTAGTCTCTATTATTAAAATTATTCAGAAAGGATTATTAAAATCTATTTGCAAAAAAAAAAAAAAAAAACCAGCTTTAGCTAATTACTAAGTCAGTGACTTCTTGCTAAATTTTGTGTAAATATGAGTCCTTCTAGAATCGCAGGGTCTGGAAATCACACAAAAGGAGTTGTTCTTATGCTGCATGATGTCTGAATGGATATCTCCTAGTAGTACCTTTATAACTTTACAATCTCGTGTACAGAATGGAAACTTTTACAGTTAGTGTCCAGAAAAAAATTTTCAAACTTCTTTTCCTTCAGGTCTTTCTCAACAAGAGCTCAGAGCGGTTGCAAAGAATGGTCTGTACATAATGGGTTACTGGGGGGAGACAATAAAGGCATGCCGAGACCTGCATTCTAAGATTTCTATACATAAAATGCCAGTGAGCACAGGCCCTATCAGCTTGCTGCCTCCCTTGTTTTCCTTTCCTGTTTCAATCCACTTCCTGCTGCTCTCCTCTCTCTTCTTTACACACTTCAACGTGCACATAACTTTAAACTGTTATCCCAATGCGAACTTCAGTCCATTTGACTGTGTTTTAATAGTCAGAGTTCTATTTTGAATAAAACTAAAATTAAATGTCATCACCAATAAATCAACTCAAGGGCCAAGTGAGTGCACACATGAGCAGAGAAATTGATTTAGTGCAGGGGATTAAGAGGTTATTGGGTCAGCCTGACCCAGCGTGCCCTCTAGCTGCAGCACTTACGGGGCGCCCCCGAGAGAGTTAATTAAGGCAAACCTCATGTCTTCTTATTAAAATGGGAATCACATTATATCCAGGCATAACTGTGAGGATTAAATGATAATATGTACACAAAAGGCTCAGACTTGGGGCGCTACAGCTTCTCAATAAATAATGTAATTATGGTAGTCCTGCAGAACAGCATCTCATGCTGCTCACATCATTACAAAGTGATAAAGCAAAGGACTTGCCAGGATCCTACTTAATGAAGCGGAAGAGTGATCAACAAGGACTTAATTCATCTGCGTCTAGCGCACTTTGTAATGATTCACACGGCATTCTGTAAATAGTGTTTGATGCCTCAGATGACGTGGTTCTAGGCCTGGAGCTTGGAACCAATATTGGTTTTGACCCCACGGGGTTTCACCTTGGGAAAACTCATGATAGAACCGAAAGCTTGAGCTCCGCGGGGTGGGTATTGGTTCTGTGCTGCTCACAACCTGTTACTCCATTTGCGTTGTCATCCGAGCAGCATTCGGCAAAGGCAGCTCAACCTCGAGTCGTATGTTTTCACTTTTCTCCTATTACAGACACTGCAGCATGCTTTAAAGACCATATGGCCAAACGGCTGAACCAACCCCAGGAATTTCTCGATGGCTTATAAAAGAGAAACCTCATCTGTGACTTTATTAGTCTAACTACTTGTAAAGAGAAAAGAATTCTGCTTGTGGTTTTTATCTATGGGGGTCTGTTGTGTCCACAGTCAAGCATGCCATGCAGCTCAGGGGGAGTCACTTCTGCCCACTGACCAGCCTTGACCTTGCCGAGAACTCCGAATGCCCTGGTTTCCCTTCCCTGGTCTCTCAAAGGGATCCTTGCCTGGATGCCCACGGAGAGACCTCGCAGCCCTCACGTCCTCCTTTTTCACTCAGAGCCACTTTTGACAAAGAGCTGCAAGGCTATACATTATATTTTCAGGCAACACAGAGTGAGACAGTCTGAATGTGTGCCAGGAAGCAGGCAGTCAGTGCATCAATGAATTCTATTTGCTGGATTGCTCAGGAAGCCGAAAAGATGAGAGGCAATTTGAGCATCGATCTTCCAAGTGGTTGAAGTCAGCTTTCTAATTCACTGGTTGGACGTGACGTGGCTTTGATGTCTTAAGGCAGAATTTCGAGAACTGACGGAACATTTACTTCTAAGTACCACGCGGATTCACAAAGTTTGAGTCCAGCAACATCTAACTTCTAGCACCTTGCAATCCAGTAGACCAGGAAAGAAAAATGTAAATTTAATGTAAATTGCTTAAAAGTTTATTATAATATATAAACCACTTAATGACAAAAAATACATGCCTGATGAAATTCGCTACCCTGGAGTTACCATGATGCTATGTCCAAAATTAAGGTCCACATGATGAACATGGTTCTTTGGATCACCCTTTGAGACCTTCCCTACTGTAACTTCCTAAAAACCCAACTATTGCCTGGATTCCTCATATATGAGAAGCACAAAGCATGAATAAAAAGCAAAATAAGCGATGGGCAGTAGAAACATGGAGGGAGATCTTTTGTAAGGGGGAAACAGGAGCAAAAGATGAGAGGGTAGGGGGCAGAGGAAAAATAGGTTTATCCCAGCACTGGGAATAATAAACATGTCAAGTGAGTCATTTTTCATTATTCTAATTGGTGATTAATTGTATTTTACATATAACCTATCTTTCCTTGGAATAAATCTATTAAGAAAGAAGGCATTTTTTTTTTATTTAAAGTTTTATTTGTTTGTTATTTTATTCATTTATTTAGTACAGGGTCTTGCTATGCAGCTCAGACTTATAGTGATCCTCCTGCCTCAGCCTCCCCTGTGTTGGGATTACAGGTGTGCACCGTGATATCTGGTTTTGGTAGCCAGCATGGCATGCCTAGTGTTCTGGAGTTGGCTGGACATGTAGCATTGGGGATAAAACCTGGGTCCTTGCACTTGCTGGGCAGGTGCTTAGACTGCCAAACTATCTCCTCAACCCAAAGAAGGCATTTTAGAAGGAGCACCATGGAGGATAGGTTATTTACCAGCCTATAATAAAGAGTTACTGGAAATAAAAACATTTTCCAAAAGCAAATTTATATATGTAGTGTGTGTGTGTGTGTGTGTGTGTGTGTGTGTGTATGTATGTGTAAATAATGCACCTTTAAGAGCTGCTTTCCTGATAACTATTAGGAGAAAACCTTTCCACTACTCTGAAACCACGTATGATTCAAATATACCAAAGACGTGTAAACACTGCTAGAAGGAGAAGCTGACGTTCTAGGCTCTGGAGTCCGGCAATCCTTGTTCCCAGCATGGGCCGGGCAGGGTGTGGGGGTGGGAACAGATGTCAGGGGCATCTGGTAGTAGCAGGGCTGGTAATTGCCTCAGCCTGGCACTCTGCAGCTCCCAGGGGCTGACGCTTTAAGGAGAGGCATTAGTTATTCTGCTTCCCTTGAGCACTGTTTTCTCTTAAAGTAACCAGGCTGAAAAGCAAACAGGAAAGAACTTGGTGAGCAAAAACCAGTGAATCAAAGTGGATACTCGCCATCTGTGTTGAAACTGACTCCAAACTCTCTTTAATCAGCAGTGAAATAGTTCGTCTTGACCATTTAGGTGTTACTGGGCGTCTCCAAGCCCTCCTTTCTGTAGAATGAAAGTTCTTTCACAAAAGAAGCCAAGACTCTTTCAGGTGCTATCTCATTTGGAATTTGATTTATCCTAACATTCCTCTGAAGCCCATTACAGCACACCACATCACTGCATCCCATTTAACTCCCAGACCACAGAGAAGCTGGCCTCAGCATCAAACAGCGCTATTAAAAATACCACAGGGAACCTTGGCGGAGGAAGCCCCGGCACTAGTCGCTGCCTAGGGACAGACAGAGGTTGTAAAGAGTGACGAATGCTGAGATTGCAATTCAGAAGAATCTTCCAATCTAAAAATTAGTCCTTAAGACTTGTGTGTTGGTACCTAGGGCTGGTTCTCTGTGGTTATAGGAGTTAGTTAGAAGGACAATACGCTTTTCTTTCCACTCTCTACCCTTGAATTTTTATTTCCCATAGATTGGGAATCAAGAATGCCTACCCTCCAGAAAAGCTGTCCAAGAGAAGCCCCAATGCGGGGTTTTACAAAGGAATGGCAGACTGATTAACACAATTTTTTTAAATTTTAAATCTAGACAGGCATACTGTGAAATCTAAGTAATTATTTAAAAGTTTTAGGCTGAAATCTTGACCCTAGGAGTTTGAAGGCAAATACAGATATTAGCACAACCATGACTAGATAGGAAGTCCCAGGCATTCCACAGCTGAATGAATGTGTTCTAGAAAACTAGATGCCTAGAAATCTAGGCGACTTAGGAAATTAATCCTTAAGAGTTCTGCCAGGTAGAAGGTCCAAACTTAGAGCCTGAGGGGTTGGGGAGATGATGTAGTCCCGATGGTGGCAGACTTGGAAGAACTTCTGGTTGTCGAGGAGGAGAGAGAGGAGGAACAAAGATGGGGGAAGAGGAGCATTCTCCTCTGGGTGGGGAGTTGGATGAAAGTGAAAAGTGAGTGCCTGTCTTCCTATTCTTATAGTAGAATCATCTCCAGCTGAGCACACAACTGAAGCAACGGCTCCTGGCCTCAGCTTGATTACTACCCTTGACTGTTCCACTAGTCTTCAATCTTCTCAGGAGATCCATTCTGCCTCTTTTATCATTCCCACAAGTTCCTGATAGAATTGGTTACTTCCTCTTTTCCACTTCAATCTGACTTCTTTTGGCCATATAACCTACTTCACTTCGGGATTCTACATTTGATTCAAACACATGTCTCCTCTCTCCCATCCCTAATAGATAGGAGCTAAGCCCTGGGACAATGCATCTTTGTGGTTGTGCTTGTGTCTCAAGGGCTTTATCTTGTGCCTGATACAGGACGAATTCCTAAGACATTATTTGTTAAAGGACTGAAGACCGAGCTAAGATAGTGGCATGAACCTGTAATCCTGATAACCATAGGGGCCAAGGCAGAAGGATTCTAAATTCAAACCCAGTCTGGCCAAATTAGCAACTTAGCTAGACTGTCTCAAAAAGGAAGAAAAAACGAAAAGGAGGAGGATGGTGGAGTCGGCTGGCTTTGTAGCTTAGGCTGGCTTTGTAGCTTAGTGTGAAGTCTGTGAGCTTAATTTAAGTACTACAACAAATGAAACATAACAAAAAAGAAACCTGGACCAAACTGTTAAGTGGACCAAGTCCAGATATCTAAAGCAAAGGCAGGCAATGTGTACACTCACCAGTAGCCAATGACCTATAATATGTGTCTACAATGGAAAGTTACGTTGTCTTGTTTTTTATGTATCTGTAGTATTTAATTCCAGTTTTAAATGGGAAATTGCATGGGTTTGTTGGTGTTAGAAGAAGAATGAGGAAGTCACCACCAAGACACCACTACCACTATCATCTATCAACGGCCTGAAGTAAAACACATATAAAACATGAAAGGCAGAGGACAGAGCTATCACCAGAGAAAGAAAAGAGAATAAAGGCAGAATTCCAAGAAAGTGCATTTCCTACAAGGGAAACATGAAACTTCAGGTTCCCAGAACCAGGATGATTCTTCAAAACATTTCTCTCTTGGAGCACCTGCTGGCATTACAGCATGTAAGAGTCTACTGCATCCATATAAGAACACATTTATTTGGCTATAGTTATTTCTGGTAACCAAGCTGGAGCGTGAAACTACATCCTGATAAAGATCCTTTGTGACTTATTACGTGAAGAAAAGATGCCTATTTTTTGCCAGGAGCTTGAGAATCTGGAATTCTTTCCGGACATTCTCAGGGTGTTTCCTGGAAAAGTCATCAACTGGTTTTGATTCAAGGAAATGAAACCCTTCTGTCCCAGCTAGTTCCAAATATGGTCACTCCAGTAAAATATGATTTTGTTCAAAGTACTACATCACTGGATAGGACTCAACATTTACTACAAGTGAATTATACATAGCAACTGTATTTGGCATGGATTTCATTGTTTTACACTTGGTTTTTATCTCTTGCCTAGAACTCACTTCTTGGTAGTGACCACAGAGAGAGGCGTTTTCTATTTTTAGTCACTGAAGACCATCTGAAGTTCAACAAGAACCTAATATTTGAGCTATCTGGAAACGATAAAATTCCTTTCTGCAATTACCAATAGTGCCCAGTTTTGGGATTGAAGCTGGGCATCACTTCTCATTAAGGGGAGAAGTACACAGCAAACAGAGGAGAAGAGTGTAGGAAAGAGTCTGAGCCCAAGAGATGCTCCAGTGAGGGATGAGGAGACCCCAGAAAGGGACATGAGTGGGTGTGTCACTCAGCTTTCTGTGGCTATAACACAAGCCTGAGGCAATCAGCTTATAATGAGAAAAGGTTTTCTTTCCTTTCAGCTTGGAAGGCTTCAGTCTCTGATCTGTCACTGGCTCTGATTTTTGGGGCTCTGTGATGAGGCAACACATCATGGTAGGAGTGTGTGGTGGAGGAGCACTGTCTCCTACCTGCCCAGAAAGAGAGGTGGAGGGTGCAGTCCCCAATCCCTAGGTCCCACTTTCCACTAGGTGCCACCATTTAAAGGTGGTACCACTGCCCACTAGTGCTAGCTGGGAAACAAGCCTTGAACCCCTGGGCATGCCTTTAAGGCATTGAAGTTTCAGACTACAGCAATCAGGTTTAGAGCTGGGAACGAATAGGAAGAAGAGGGCAAGAAGAGAAAGGAGGTTTTGACAAGGAGACGTACAGAGAAAGAAAGGAATGCATGAAAGGAAAGGCAATATGAAGAAGATATAGGGAAAAGAGAAAGCAGAAAGAGGGCAAGGAACATGAGAAAAGATGCATGGAGGCCACAAATGAGAACAAAGATGAAATGTCCAGGTGGCTGCCGTGTGCCTTGCTCAGGCCATGTAATTGGAAATGGCACTGTCAGAGTTTGAATCTTGGTTCTAGAACTTTCCAGAACAATGGCTATAAAATATTTTCCTTAAATTCTCTGAGCCTCCATTTATTGTTTGGTAAAATAGGAAGAGGAAATTTATCTACTGCAGAAGGTTGATGTGAGAATTAAATGTGATCATAGATGTCCAATGTTCCCACTCCACTTGGCACGTAGAGTTCTTGTTACCGAGATTACAGGAGAAAAGGAAATGGAAAGGTAAGGGGAAGAACAAAGTGGAGAAAGGAAAATCACTCAGACTGCAGAAGGATGAAAAGGGAAGAAATGAACTCCTGCTTATTTTACCCTTTCTTTCCCTCATTATCACCCAGATTTATAACCATCATGTTTTTCCACTTGTTCAGAGGACACTTATCAAGCGTAAGTATGTATGGAATATGAATACATTTTCAAAATAGTTTTGTGTGTTTTACCAGCCTGTGATAGTCTGCAAAATAGATGTTCACATTTCCTTAAGAGTAGAAATTATTCCCTAGAAATGGGTAAGACCAAGAGCACATGAAGCTAAGCCAGACATCCACAAAACCATCTGTTTATTTTCCCTTCCCCTTTACTGTATTGACTAGCTGTTTGAGAGAATTAACTCAATTGACTGGTTACTTTGAAATGTGTTCATCCAACTGTAGGCAGCAGGGAACATGCAGAACCTAGGGTGCTGGGTGGTTTCTTTCCACAACACAAACCACTTCCTCTGACTTGAAGTCATTTTGCTTTCTTAATTTGTGGTGCAGTCCAGCAGCCAGTATGGAGCACGGAGGCAGCTCTCAGCCCAAGATCAAGAAACGAATGACACAAGACGAGTTGCCTAACGCACGCAAGGCGGGTGCTGCTGGGTCTTTCTCCTGGGCAATGGTAGAATAAACACGGAGGGAGAACTTGTACCCTATGAGAAAGCTATCAGAGCTCTATGTTTCCATATGGGTGGGGAATGAAAGAAAGAAAACATAGCACAAATCAGGAAGAAAAATTGGAAAGCACCCTGCGACCCCCCCGCCCCAACCCCAAACACAACAAATTTCCTTGACACTCCTTGGAGCAGTGCTCTGTGCAGCTGGTGCGGCACAGCCTACTTCTCTGGTCGCATCTGTGCTTCCTGAGTGTTTTCACAAAGCTGAATAAACAGTGTGGTTGTTGACTGTCCCGTAGTATCTGGGTAAAAGGCTGACCTTTACGGAACACCATAAAGACCCTCTTGAGTGTCACCTGGAACACCCGGGAAGGAATTCTGTCCTTTACACAAAAGCACGTCCTTTTGTTCGCTGTGCTGGTTTATGTCTAAAATATCCCCTCAAATTCTCATGTGTGTGGAAGGTGGCGAGGACACGGGGCAATTATGGCCACCAGTGGGCTTATTCATCCATGAGTTCAGTTGCTGAATGAGCTGTTAGGAGGTGGCTCTGGTGGGAGGAGGTCACTGGGGTCTGGGAGAGTTAATTCTTACCCCAGTTCTTTCCTTTTTGTCTTGGGAACCCGGGGCACCCTCTGCCATCCCATTTCTGCTTTGGAGCCCATGGACTAGGCCCTAAAGCAAGGAGCCAAAATGTACCTTTCCACCTTTGAGTTGAGGTATTGGATACTTTGTCCCAGTGATGGAAGAGTGAGGGCTACACAGGCCCCCTGGGAGTCAGCTTGTTCGTTGACCAGGAAAGCAAATACAGTGATGGTGTTGCCTCTTCTGTTTGCTTCCTTCTGATTCCAGCATAGACACGGTGAATCCTCCGGCATTTCTTACGAGTGACGCCCTCCTGGTCTCTTGCATGTTACTTAAACACTTCAAGCAGGCTACCGAAGCGCACCTCTGCCTAAGTTTTATGGCAGTGATGGCGAACGGCTTAGAGCCCAAACCCCCAGCCCACTTATTTATCGCTCAGTGCCAACATTGCAGTGAAGTGCTAAGGTTTCAGTTTTCCCTAAACTCATTCATTCACATTTTTTGTTTTAAAAGAAAAACACAGCAACAAGAGTTTTCAATGACACAGACAGCTTTTCTGTTGAAAGATAAAAGCTTGCATTTGGCTTGCTTTTGCACACTGGATGTGATCTTCGCTGTTGTGTGCACCCTGACAGCGTGTCACCCCTTGGCTGGGGCCACTTGGTTTATATTTAGAGAAGGCTCTGCTTGTCTGCTGCAGTGCATGTGGCTTAGGTTTGTCCCCACTGGTCCTTGGTATCTCAGCACCCTACACTGAATACCCTGAAGACGCAACCAAAAACTTGCCTGATTATGGGGCGGGCTTTTTGGGAAGAAGAATAGACTGCTAGACTGCAACTTTTAGAGCAACTTGATCCATGTCATCCTATAGATGAGTCTAGGGGATATGAAAACACGCTGATCAAGAGAGGAGCCTGTGTGAGTTTGGGGAAGCAGGGAGACATTGGGGCGTAGGCATCCACTCACCCAAAGAATGAAACACAGCATGCTCAGCAGATGTGAGAGAAAGTGTGCCCTGGAGGTGCGGGGAGAGAAAACCAGTGAAGACAGCTCTGAAGCAGAATGGTCCTGGGTGGAAGGAAGCAGCTAGTGACAGAACCAGGGAAAGCTGAGGAGGAGGCAGCTCACTGGCGAGGGGGATTCACACTGCCAATATTAGATTTGATCTTGTGGCTGGTGGGGCAGGAAAGAGTGGTTCAACAGAGACTGATGTCTTCAGATTAATGTTTTCAGCTAAATGGATTTGGTTTCACCGGAGAAGGCATAGCTAAGAATAGGCATGCCAGACACAGATCATTCAAAATTTGGTGTTCCAATGTTCTGCTTTATAATCAGGTATTTCTGATAAGATGAATATGTGGGCATGCATGTATGTATCAATCATTTCATAAGGCAATACTTATACTTGTTATTATACGTATGGTTTTATATTTTAGCATTTTTATTTATTTATTTATTTTTTGTGGGACCGGAGTTCGAACTCATGACCTTGCACTTGCCAGGCAGGCACTTGTGCCACAGAGCTATCTCCCCAGCCCCTATTTTAGCATTTTTAGTTAATGCTGTATCTTTTTGAAAAGTACGATGATAAATGTAACCATCGGTGTCATAAAACACCATTTTCAGGGCAACTGCTGCAATTTACAGGAGAGGTAGAGAAGTTGGGAAGTAGGAAATGTTACAGCAAAGAAAAAGCATAGATCTGAGAAATACATCAAAAGTAACATCATAACATAGTGGTAAATGTGCACCCATGTTCATAGCAGCACAATTTGTCATAGCCAAATTTTGGAAAAAACCAAAATGCCCAATTCCTGAGAAATAGACAAAAAAAGATATGGTATTTCTATACAATGGCATATTACTCAGCTATAAAGAAAGACAAACTTAAAGCCTTTTTATGGAAGTGGATGCAACTAGAGGCTGTACTCACCAATGAAATAAATCAGACCCACATGTGTAAATATCACACTGTCTTCCTAGTGTAAAAATCTCAAAGAAGAAATAAAACATTAAAGGTATAGCAGATAGAGTAAAACAGAAAGAAACTGAGCTTACATGTTAAACAACAAAGATGAGACAAAGGAGAAAAGATAGGAAAAAAGGAAGGGGTTAAAAAAATACAAGTATATATAGGATGGCTGAGATGATTGTCCTAAAAATTTCTGTTAGATTTTTTAAAACAGCAGTTAATGTGTAGAATTTTCAACTTGACTAACTGTATATGCTGATATTTATGATCTAAGCAACTACATTGAGAATAGAAATGTGTAATACAAAAACCGTGCTTGAAGACCTCTCATTTTGGTGTTTTAAATGTGTACTATTTCCAAGGTCATATCAATTATTATTATATTCTCATTAAAATTAAATTTTTAAAAATGTAAAAAAAGACAAGAAGAAATGAAGTTTTTGTTGAAAGCAAGTGTTAAAATTCAATTTTTTGTCCAGTTTTTCATAACTATCAATCTGAGCAATATATTTGATGATAAAAATTGATAACCACTGTTAGTGAGCTATTCTTGTTTTGAAAATCTGTAACAGATGTATTATTCGGTACCCCGCTTTTGTCTTTGTTTCTACTACTTGTTTTTGCATTTATTTTTACTCTTCCAAATAAAATAAAATTTTTAGAAAGTAAAAAATACACGCATTTGTTGGAGTGTATAGTTTCTAGTTCCAATATAGTATAAAATACTTCGTTATTTGAGATGAAAAAGCAGATTTTTAAAAATAAGAGTCCGGTTTTGGACATACCAGACCTGAATAGTGAGATACTGAATAATGAGATTCTTTGTACAGGAAAGAATCTAAAACTCAGAGGAGAAGTTTGAGCAAAGCGAAATCCAATTCACTGTGAGGGAGAAATATCATTATTGAAGGACAGGAAGATACCTACAGTACAGAGTGAAGGAACAATAAGTAGAAAAGATGAATCTAGAATATTTATGTTTAAGGAGCCATGGGACCATGAAAGATGATGAGGACTCTCTAGGGTGGAAAGGTCTTAGAGTACACAGAACAGGGTGGGTTCTAACAAAAAATTGTTGAAAACTTAATGTATGGATGGATAAAAAGAGTTGATGAGGAAGTCCTTTAAAATTGGAGCTGAGTGGGCCAGTAGGAGCTCACCATGATGAAGGCAGCTGGAGTGGAGGATGTCCCAGTACAAGGCACTGAGGAGTGAACAGGAGGTGAGAAGGTGGGATGACTGGACTGAGGCAGGAATCACAAAGAACCAGCAATAGGATCCGCACAGATCCTGCGCTAGGCTTTGCACTAATTTTGTTTGGCGTTGCTCTTAAGATTGAGAAAGATACAGATAGGGAAAGAGCAATGAGAGAATTAAAAGTATGAGAAAGATAAAGGAAAACAAGTGGAGCAAGGAGGAGGAGAAACTGGCAAGGGCATGGACACAGGCCTTGAAAGAAAACAGCAGGGAGGAGGGACACATGATGGGCTGAGAACAGGGGGCAGGAAGGGGTAGCTAGGAATGTCAGTAAGTGGGTATAGGAGAATAGGAAGTCTCTATCTTAATTCAGACTGTGTTCATAAAGCCAGAGCCATTTATAGAAAGGCCGTGGGCAGCTACTGGGCTGGGAGGCCTGTAAGAAAGGAGCAGGTTTGGAATAAGTATCAAGGGGACCGAAGGTCAGAGCAAGGACGAAGTGTCACATGCACAGCTGTTTCTGAGGTGAGGTTTCACGGTTGCTGGAATCGCAGCTTGAAATGACCGGGAAGTTTTTCTTTACTCTAGGAGCTGAGGTCAATAGAAAAGGCTGAGGTCAATAGAGAACCCACCCTGTTCCGTGTACTCTAAGACCTTTCCACCCTAGAGAGTCCTCATCATCTTTCATGGTCCCATGGCTCCTTAAACATAAAAGAGAGTTGAGTGTTTTGTTTTTTTTTCTTTCAAGAAGAATATGAAGGAGGATAAGATGGCGAGGAATTCAACAGAGATTGAGCAGGCAAGGAGAAGAGGTTAGTAAAAGACTAATTTCCTTTTAAATACTGAGATCTTAGCATGAAGGGGACTTCCTGATACAGTGTCTGCACTTCTCAGTCTGTTTGGCAGTTCAGCCTAGCATGTGAGTTAATTCCAGTCAAGAAACTATAAGTAGGAGAGTTATGTGCTATTTCTGGGAAATACCTTCCAGAAGGAGAGGCCTGGCTTTCTTTATCTCGCTGAGGGCAAATTAGATGTGATGCTAGGTGTCTTGCAGTCATCTAGGACCATGGGGGCAGAGTCTGTAACCAGAGATGGTGGATGGTGGAGTAATGATTTGGGAGGAACTTGGGTCCCTAATCTTAGAGTAGCCATGTCCAACTGTCCAACTTTCTCAGTCTCTTTTAAC
The DNA here is from genome assembly GCA_004027915.1 of Capromys pilorides. Classification (NCBI taxonomy): domain Eukaryota; kingdom Metazoa; phylum Chordata; class Mammalia; order Rodentia; family Capromyidae; genus Capromys; species Capromys pilorides. The sequence goes on along the minus strand of PVKN010000406.1, from coordinate 41,274 downwards.
ACATGGGTATATTTTATCAAGGAACTACATGTAGAGGTATCTAGCATCTGGAGCACTTAAAAGCCTTCTTGATAGGAAACTGACTTTCCACTATGCAATGATTAGGTAAGGAACACATTTAATATGGAGCACAAAATTATTGGTCTTCCCAGGAGATCATCACTAGTTTTGATTTGAGCAAAGAGGAAACAAAAGTCAAAATTTGGATTTTTTTTGTTGTTGTTGTTATTTCTTCAAGGAAAATAAAGCCTCATATATATTGGCCTTTCCTCCTGTAATATCAAGCAAAATATTCTTGTCTCTTTTCATAAAAACAAAAATCAAAATTAGTGACAACATCCATATCAAGGATGATATATTTCCACTGTCTTACAACTCTGATGGTTTTCTCTGTAGCACTGGAATGCCCATCAGTCAGCCTCAAATTGTTAAAACATAAACCTAGTAAACCCCTTGTGCTGTGGTGTTTTCAAAGTGACTAAACAGCTGCAGTTTTCAAGATCAGCAAAATATCTGCCAGGGCCACATATGCTTCCCATGTCAAGTAATATATATGGATTCAGTTCCATCCAGGGTCATCAGGAAAAAGACATCTGCCAAGAAGTGATCTGAGGCCATGTTTCCAAACAGCTGCTATGGTTCCTCAGATAAGAATCACTGTTGGGAAGCGTTTGAGTTTAGGACTATGTTTCCCAACACTCACAAAGAAGGTTCATTTCACATCATAATATGCTAATCAGGCAGATCTATTTATTATCATGAGGACACTCATTACACATTCATTGGAAATAGAAAAAAGCAATGATACAATTATCACTGGCATAACCATATTGTTGGTGTGCAAGTGAGAAGAACATATATATAAAAGTGGCATGGCCCTAACAGATAATTAAGATGGAACCTATGGAAACATCTTGAGAGAGAAGACTTCCGGTACCAAGACTTGGCTAACACTTCTTTCATTTCTTGCTCCAGGCAACTTGAAAGCAAAAGACTCAACTCCCGATCTCTTGGAGCTGGACTGATGAAGCTGAGAGGTGTTGACCTCAGGATCTAAGACGTTTAGGACAGGAAAAACATTTCTTTTTCTTAAATCCACATTTCAATTCAGACCATAGTTAGAGATGTCTGGCTCCCACAGAGAGAAAGGAAAGTGTATTGATTTCTGTTGGCTGTTCCTCTACTGGGTTGTCTTAACTCAAAAGAGGCAATTGGTTTTGAATGGTAGCTTTTACACCACGTTTTGATTGAGTTTTTATAATGTTCTTGTGATGTGCGCTTCAAAGTCCTCTTGTTTATATTTACTAGCCTAATTAGCCCGCGCGTGGGCGACAGGCTGACGGAAGAAGCTTGCCTTCTAAGCATTCAGCTCTTCTCTGTGGGTTTCAGGTTTGGCTTCTGTATTTAAGCAAGGAAGAGAGTAGACAACTCTGAGAGCAAGGAGGGGTGCAGCCAGGCACGGACTGATACACAGTCCAGCTAAGCCTGGGCTCCAATCGAGCTGGAAAAGATCTCTCAGCTCTGAGTCACTTACACAGTGGAGTCCCTGGATTTGTTTCTGTCCCTAATATTTGGTTGCTCTGGGCAACCACCAAGTCCACAGAAGGTTTCTTGCCAACTGGAGAGGTTGACAGGCCACAGGAACCAGAATTTTTTTTTTTTTAACTCTTTGTTGAGAATTCCAAATAACAAATGGTGCTGAGGATGCCCACAATAGCACGCTGGGAAGAGCAGCGTTCACACATTGACCTGCAGTATCTTTTAATCATTTATTAGAGAACTCTAACTGGAGAAAATACATGCAATGAAACAGAAATGTGCGTTTTAAGTATAGTAAAATATTATGAAAAGGTCACATCTTTAAATATTACTTAATCTAATATTCTCATTTTACAGTAGAAATACCAGGTTAGATCACTGACTGAAACTTACATGGAGAAATAACCACAGCAGTAGAATTACAGCTGTGGTCTCTAAGTTCCCACCATGACTTTCAGAAACCTAATAATTTCACCAAATGAAATGTGAACAAGAATGGGGAATCGTTAGTAGTCACCAGCAGTCACTTCCCTTTTGTAACAACAAATGGTCACGATGGAAAGGGCCAGTTTGCTAGAAAACTACAAGCAGTTCTAGAGCTCTGTGGCTAGCGCGACCTGGTGCTAGTCCATGAACACACCCGCCACAGAAAGTCTGACCACGTAACCGAATAGCACTCAGCAGAAATCCTGAGTTTGCTGGAAGCCTTCACTGCATCTGATTCAAATTCATCTCTGGCTCCTCAGAATGCTTAGGACTCCTAGGCTCTGGGGTCCAAGCCCGAGACTAGCTATGATCCTGGTCCTTTTACACAGTCATATGGCACCAAGTTCCAGAAAGTTGGTCTACAGCTTTTCCAGGCATTCAATTATCTATGAATTTACAATGTTGAAAGGTTGTAGGTCGGTAAAGAGGACAGCGAAGCTAACGTATGTGTAAACACAGGACAGCGTGGATAACTGTACTGCTGGTTTCTTCTGGTCTATTGAAAGGAACAGTTAATGCTTAAATCTTTTCTTTTTAATTTTTTTGACCAATTTTGCATGCTTGTATTTAGTAATCTGCACAACTAATTTGAAGACAACCATATGCATTATAAGAACCATTGTTGAATTCCTATCATTTTGTTCAGTGGAATTCTGTATTGTTTCTAATGCAATGTTTCTTTTAATTTTTTTATTCTCTTTAAAAAATGAAAACAAAACAAAAATATCTTCATGGTTGCATCTGTTATCCTAAAGCTGTGTGTCGGTGATGGATTTTTTTCACAAAACCCATTTTTGTCTTGAATTAATATGTTCTTATTTGATGTTCAATAAAATAGGTTGGCAATCTGGTTTTCCAAATTTAAAAAAGTAACAGTTCAGAAAAAGACGTTAATATGGTCAAACGAGTAACATCAAGAAATAAGTGATCTTTGGGTAATGCTATGGTTTGAAATTGTCCCTTCCAAGCTTTAGATTTTCTCAATGTAATAGTGACAGGAGTGGGGCATTTAAAATGATTAGGCCATGAAGCATCCTTGCTTTGAAAGGCATCTATATCCTCATTACAAAAGGTTGAGGAGGGGTGTTTGAACTCTCATGCCTTCCCCCTCCCATTATGTGAGGATGCAATAACCCTAACAGGAAGCTAGTGACTGGAGCTTGGTCCTCCTAGCCTACAGACAGTGGAAGAAGAAACTGCTGGCCTACGAAGTTATCCATGTGTGGAATTTTATTCTGGCTACACAAAGTAGAAAGTCTTTCTCTTCTGTTGCAGTGCTAGCAGGCAAACCCAGAATCTCAAGCATGATAGGCAACCACTGTACCACTAAGCTAAATTTCCAGTCTTATAGCTCCGCACCACAGGGACAAGAAAATTAAAGACACTTCATAGATAATTTGCTGTGAGCTCATCTGTCACTGACAGGGAAGTTTAAAAGCAAAAGTTCATCAGGTTGGTCAGAGTGTGGTCAGAGTGCTTAAGAATTATCATATTGCTTGCATTTTCAGCATCCTCAGCCTCTATAAATTTTTTTTAGAAGAGTGACTTAAATACAAAATGCATTTGGAAGAGTTAAAAAAATTAAATGTTAATGTTTAATTACTTGACCAATCTTACATACCTATATTTATTAATCGAAACAGATTTGATGATGAAAATATGTAATACAACTGCTGTTAAATTTTTGTTCTTGTTGTGAAATTCTGTACTATATGTACTCTTGCTTGTTACTGTTTTTCTATCTTTGTTTCTGCTATTTTCAGTCATTAAAATAAAATTTTAAAAAAAGAATTATCATATTGCATGCATTTTTTTTTTTTTCCCCAAGAGGTTAAGAATGAGAATATCTTTCAAATATTTTCACTCTAAATGGTTAAAATAACATCATGAGTTGTAGTTTCCTGGAATATTCACTATATGGGACACTTCTTTTTCTTTTCTTTTCTTTTTTTCGTTTGAGATAGAATGCTCACCAAGTTGTTCAGCCTGACCTTGACCTATTTAAGGCCTAGATGAGCCTCAATCTCATGATAATCATGTTCCTCAACCTCCCAAATCCTGGGATTGTAGGAGTGCGCCACCTTCCTTTAAATGAAATACAGAGAATCTTGGCACTTAGATAAACCAGTTTTTCATTTTATATTAGAATCTATATCTTCACCTATTTTTATCCTATATATACTACCATGGAGTATACATTTTTATACTTTGGTAGGAGCATTTTATAACCACTCAGTTAAATCATATAATTAACAGTTCCTAAATCCCCCACCTTTCCGTTTACGGCACCATCTTTTTTCTAATCCCACTCTAGTGGCGGCACTAGAGCGCGCGCGGGGCCTCTACGCTCCCTGTGCCTGGACTCACTGTTATCTTCTAACTGATCTCTGGCCCTCCGGCTTTCTCTTCTCTCTGGAATGTGGAAAAGATCCCCAGGTGATGCTAATGAACCGACTAGTTTAGGAAGCCCTTCCCTAAGAGGGCAGCACACCATTCATTTGATTCTTAATTACACCCTAGAGTGGAACTAACTCTTTAATGGCAGACATCCTACGTCTGTGATTTCTGAGCTTAGCTGCTCTTAAAAAATAGTTGCCTTTTAATAAAAATGTTTACCCTTAATGAAAAGCACGGTCCTTTTCACTTACATTCCCCCCTCCATTTACTTAATAACTATCTTCAAGCCCTCGGGCCCCTCTTCCAGACCACCTGCATCTGGCTGTGTGTCTCCAGCGCGGGGTGCACGCGTCCTCTCCACTCTCGGTGCTCCTGCGCAAAGGTGGAGTGGGGGGCATAGTGGGGGTGGCTCTCGCTTCCCACTTCCTGCACTGCGAAGGACCTAAGGGGATCCCTCCGGCACCTGTAAATCTGCGCTCCTTTGAACACCTGATTTGAAAGCAGGTGGGGCTGCACTCTGCATAAAGGCGCTGCAAACGTGCAAGTGTGACCGCCCCAGACAAAAAACAATACTTTGAACCTTCACAGAAGCTTTTATCCTAGGATACCAAAATATGTAAGGTGTCTTGAAGCCTTTGGTTCCTGGCAGATGCAGTATGCAATTTATAACTAAGTGGAGACTTGCTGAATTCACTAGGCTGACGGCTGAAGTCCGGTGGAGACCACGGACAGAGTGGGGTGACGACACAGGCTGCACCTCGAAAATCTGATATTTGTTAAGTTCTCCAAAAATAACCCATCCTCTTCCATTTTTATTTTTACATTCTAACATGATCAATTTGTAATACGTATTTGTGCTGAGAGCTTAATACTTTAGTTTGAACAGGCGTTAACTTGTATTTTGTGTTCTAAAGAAACCCACTGAACAACACTAGAAATGAAGCTTACCAGTGCAAAGGTGAACGATCATTTCTCCAGCTGGCAATTTAAAGGACCAATGCATAACACAGACTACTGGGTTCTTCTGAGGTCATTAGCATCCAAAGCTCTAATTTTATACTATGTTTATTAGAATTTAATAATTTTCTACTTTCTTCTCTGTGGAATGGATTTCTCTCTCTCTTCCGCTCCCTCCCTATCCCTCCCTCTTTCCCTTCCCTCTCCCCCCTCCTCCCTCCCTCCCTCTATTCCTATTCCTATCCCTGTCCCTATCCCTATCTCTGTCCCTGTCCCCATCTCCGAGGTCCTTCCTTGTGCATTGCTAAGCAAGTCTTCTGTCACTGAACTAAAATCTGTCTTCTTTCGCTTCTCTTCTTCCTGTACATTTTTGAATTCAAGATCACTAACATCCAAAGTGGGAAGTGGGGTGCATGCCCGTTTCCCCTATTTAAAAATCTGTTATATTTACAAGTGAAATGTGTCTGACGAATGTTTATCAGACTATGGTTTTTATTTTGTTTTGTCCCAGTATATTTCTTTTAACATTTTTTTGCCCCATTACAATGGTTTCTTTGATGTCTTGTTTGGACCAGCTGCTGAGCTTTTTGTGGCTGTCCATTTACATCATGTTAAAAAATGGTACACAAATGAAATTCAAACGAAATGAACAGTACTTCCACATTGTTTCAAAATCAAACACGTTCCTAAGGAATCTGATTTGTGGCAGATGGAGAACAAAACCTTCCAGAGGGAGGGCTGTTAAATGAGTCTTAATTGCTTGCACATGAAAATACGGTGACTAAGATTGTGTGCACAATTAGGAATTTAACCATGTAGAAAAGAACTGGCTAGAGAACCAGGCAGGCATTCTTTTTTAGCAGGCCTGGTTAGTTTCCTATGAACATAGAAAATAAGGGGCAAATTAGTAAAGGAAAAAGATTTTTTAAAAATTGCTTTTTTTTTTTTTTTGCAGACCCAGAGATTGAACTCAGGCCCTTGTGCTTGCCAGGCAAGCACTTATTCTACTGAGCTATCTTCCCGGCCCCTAGAAATGCCTTTTTCTTTACTTCATTTTTGTTTATGCTGGGCTTTCAATTCTATAGACAATTTGCCTTTAAAAATCTCCATGGAAGTATTACTGCATAGTCAAGAAAAGCTGGGCTGGGGAGATAGCTCAGTAGAATAAGCACTTGGCTGGCAAGCGCAAGGCCCTGAGTTCAGTCCCCGGATCCGGGAAAAAGAAAGCTTACTTACTCAAGAATTCAGCATTTTAGTTCCTCCCATGGATAAGACATTTAATTTGTTGTTTTTTTTCATTCTTGTTTAATCCTTTTGTATGAGATCGTGGGACTTGAACCTCACTGCTGGGCTAATGATGAGTTTATTGCTGCACTGGGCCCTTGGGCAGAGGAAACAGGTCAAGGGCCTTGCCTTAGAAGGTGGTGTCTCATCTTAGGTTGTCTCCTCTCCTCTCTCACAGTTGCTGAGCTCTGTATCTTTCTTGAGCCAGCTCTTCCGCATGGTATTTCCGCCCTGCAGCCAGCCAACTATGGACTGCTGCTTCTGAAGCAAAGACCACAGCAATCCTGCTAAGTTGCTCACTCCAGGCCTCTGGGCCTGACCATGTCAAGGGGTCTCCTGTAGCCAGGCCTGTAGACAGATTACATGCTGTGGAAGTGTGGTGTCGAAGGCCTGGTTGGTCCCAGGTGAAGTGAATGGCTCTGCTTAGGGAATGGAAGGTCTAGATTAAATGCATTAGAGGCCAAGATGACAGAAGTAGGACAAGCCAGAACCTACTACACACTGGATGGCTTTGAAAATTGGACCAGTGTACAGTGGAGAAGGAAACACCTGGTAGCACTGGGCACTGTGGTGGCTCTGTGGGAAGCAGCCGTGAACAAAACAGAGCTCTGCCCGGCTGCTCCTGCCAGAGTGTGACGTTCTGAAGAGCCTGAGCTTTGGCATTCCACCCACAAGGACGCTAAATTTACAAGTGGGTGCATTGTGGTGTCCGACAGCAGGCTTCCATCTGCGCTGAGGCAACCTGAACCCATCTCGTGCCCTGGACATACTAAAGTGACCTTTCCAGGTGACTTTAGATTGATTCTGCTTTCAAGGATTTCTTCTTGGGAAACTCACTTGGTTGGGATGAAGGTGGAGATGGCGAAGCTGGAAGCCCTGATGGTCTCTGACGAATGCTGGTGTTTGGGTATTCAGGCCCAAATGTTCAGCAAGGCACCACTAAACGATGAACGGATCACTCACTCATGTACTCCAGCCCACTCATGTGTTATTCTCAGAAGAATGAGAGGGCTCAGCATACTGCAATTCTTATATTATTATTCTACATTCCTTAAAGTAATGTCTAAATGTCCCTCAGAGCCTCCTGTAGTCATGGGGCAGCAGCTGCTGGAGTGTTTTGATTGGTTCGCCATCCAATGCTGGGATGATGGGTGTGAGGGCTACACTGCCCTGGGGCAGGGGCCTGCATACAACACAAGGGAGGAAAACAGGCCTGCTCTCCGTTGTTCCTCCCTTTTTGCTCCTGCTGTTTTGCAGTTTTCTACCACCCAGAACTGCTGCCCTCTGCCATGCGCCACTCTGCCTTGGAGCCAGCTGAGTATGGACTGAAGCCTCGACAATCTATGAGCTAAAGATGCCTTTCCTGCCTTAATTCTGGGCATCAGATGTTTTGGATAAGAGAAAAGTAATTAAGACAGCGCCTAACTGTGAATGACCTGCTAGCCAACAATAAAACGAGACTACTACTGCACAAAATCAGGGGAATGCTGATTATTCCCAGCTGTGGTTCCTGCACTTGTCATTGAAGCAGGAGTCAGAGGTCATCCTAATGGTACCTGGTATCGAACTAAAGCATGGAAGAGGAACAAATAAATGAGTGGCTGGCATAATCAGACAGCCAGCTTATTTTGGGGCCTTCAGAGGAAGTGGTTTCTCACAGACCCACGAGCAGTTGTCATCCCTCATCCCTAAGAAACCAAGTATCACAAAAAGCAACTGCTCGCTATAATCGATATGCATTTGGCCCATCCGCACTTACTTCCCCTTTCTAAGAGCGCCGCCATTTCTTTCCAGAAGTTCCTTGATCTCTTCACTAGCTATGAATAGCGTTAGGGCCAGCAAGGGCTGTGCAGTGTTGTGCCTTGTGTTCTCCTTCACTCTTCATAAACAAAGTTAAAAAAAAAATCCCATGTGCTCCCCATGACCTGACTTTTATTACGCTCTTTTTTTTGTTGTTGTAGTTTAGGGAACGGTCTACAGGGTGTTCAGGGTCTCACTACTTGGTCGGACTCATAGTGACCTGCCTGTTTATAGCCCTCCCAGAGCTGAGATTACAGGCTCTAAGCCACCACGCCCAGTCTCAATTGCTGTCTCAGCGTGCCCAGTGGGTGGGGCCGGCATGGCAGGCCCAGGGATCAAACCCTTGACCCCTGTGCCTGCTTGCAGGTGCTTTAATCCTCTGAGCTATTTGGCCAGCCCTATGCTCAGTGTTAGAAGGACTCTGAAGCTCTGCCAGGTTAGATGGATCAGTGGAGGGGAAACATCTGGAAGCGAAGGAGCTCCAGCGCGAAGGCGCAGACCCCGGCCCTGTCACACAGGCCTTGCCACCTCAGTTATGCTGCCTAGTCGGGTAAAGCTGAAGGTACATGCCCTGTTTTCATTTAGCCAAGGCTCAAAACACACTTTTAATGACCGTAATGAGGATGCTAAAAACAGCCACAGGGGCTGAGTAGCTTGCTCCTCCCGTGGGACTTCTCCCTGGCGGGTGGCTTTGCAGACCCTGACAACGCCTTGGCTTCTCAACACCTCCCCTCACAAAACCTACCAAAGTTTGGGAAGTTTTTCAAGTAGAGGGAAGAAAGTGAGGAAGAAAAACCCCAGGGTCTATTTCTGTGTAAACATTTTTCACCAAATAGCAGTCAGCCTGCAGCCAGTGACCTGCACTTCTGGTCTCACTGTTTCTCCATACCATACCAGCACCTCTTTTCTATGTCTTCATTTGGCTGCATGGATAATATATCATCCTTTAGTACCACACTTTGTCTTTTCCTTTCTGATGCTGCCAAGTTATCCTTAAGCTTCTGTATTACTTTCCCAAGCCCTTTTTACTCTCTAACCAAAATAATAGCATGAATAGCTTCATGTTTCTCGTAGGAAAGAGACCTCACTCTGTCCCATTTCATCTTCCTTTCTCTTTTGTCTTGTTTCAAGTATCCATTCATCTACAAATGTTTTTCTATGCTTAATACTCTTTGTTATTCATTACAGTTCATTTTATCTCTGCAAGTTCCAGAAATTTCAAGGGTAATCATTTTAAGGTTCAACAGAGGTGTTTCAGGCAGGCTTTGCTGGGTCTTCAGGACCTACACAAAATCTTCTACATACCAGGGCCTAAATGAGTAAAGGTGCAGACTTGGAAAACACCCAGCAGTGGAGTTTTCTATCTGGACAATTATGCGTGTAATACGCAAACCTCAGAAACATGAACAGGATGGAGATGTGCTAATAGCCACCAATTTTGCCAGGCATGTGTAATCTAGTGAATTAGAAATACTTCCACAGGGCCAATAAATAAGAGCCAAAGAAGGGGAGAGATGGCCTGTTCCACAGCAGTGGATGTCTAGGCATCAGAAATACCTGGTGCAAAAGCATGTCAGATTGTAGGGCTAGAAAACTGCACGCCTAGGGATAGCAACCAACAAGCTAACTGGCATGAAGATGCATGCCCACGCCCAGCCTCTGCGCACAGAGCAGAGGCCGATCCCCATCAGACAGCGCTTGCTCACGGAGGCTCAAGCCAGTAAGTGGCTGGGCCACCCTGGGTGCAGGGTGCCTGGCACGGCCCAGCCGCTGTTTCGCCCCAGTTCACCTGTGACACTCATTGTGTTTCCCTTCTCATATGATCTGTGACCTACCTGGCAGATGTTCTGGCCTGAGAGCTGCAGTGATGACAGAAGGACAGGAAGAGACCAGTGGGAACTAACGAGCACTGGAAGAACTCTAGGTCCCAGGCAGGAGTCCCGTCCTTAGTTTGCATAACTGACTTCTTGCCCAAAGGGCTTCTCTAAGTTTGTTCATAAATCCTCACCCTCTCGGGGGTCTACCCTCTCCTCACGTGCATTCAGTAATAGGTGGCACAGATCCATTTTCTGCTCTCCAATGACAAAGGGAAGCAAAGTGGCAAAAGAGAAAAACAAAAAGAGATTGACCAGAAATCTCTCGGGAATAACTGAGAAATGGAACATCTGTGTATGTTTATGTGGAGACTGCAAGAGCTTTTAAGGAAGAAAGGACACGACATTCTGATTCTGTATAGGGTTTCATCTCTACCTTGTCATTTGCTAGCTGTTTATGTTTAATGGTAGTATTTTACTTCTCTGACCCATTTTCTCATGTATAAAGCAGGAATAGCAACCATGTCTAGCCTTTGAGTTACTATAATGTGTCAAAAGAACATATGCCTACAGTGTTTTGGATGTAACAAATGTCAGTAAATGCTACTTTTCATTAATATTAATATATTAGTAATATGCTCAAGTGATTTTAAAACAGTTTTTGAGAAAGAAAAGAAATGGCACACTGAGTGAATTATCCATGTACCAATAGTGAAATAATCCCATGTAACCTTTCAGAAGCAAAATTTGGGAAATGAACAGTAAGCTACTTCAAATGTTCTTCCCCAGTTTTTAAGGGAGTATGTATAGGATGAAGCTTTTTCGTTCTTTGTCTTTTTTAAAAAATAAGATTTAATTCTGCATTTGTGAAGAGAAAAAGAATACAATCATTAAACATAGCATTTCTCAAACTCACTCCTACCCCTCCACACACAAACATGATACTTCATTTCTCCTAGGAGCCGAGTAAGTCGACCTGATTAAAATCTTGTATACATTTTAAGAGAAAACAAAGATGAAGACCCTGATGACGGGAGGACAAGGAGCAGCTTGTCCACTAAACACAGAGCCCTTCTGTGTCCTAGACGTCACAGAGCTGGGGTTGGCTCCCACTATATTCATTCCAGAAGACAGGAGCTGCCCATCAGATGACCAGCCACTGAAGGACGGCACCCTACATGGGCAGCATTCTCCCTTACTCAGTCCAGTATCCTACCATTCTCCCAGATTTGGTCCATCCAACTTTCTACCCAGCATCACTTGTTAACTGTAAGGATTCTGAGGCTCCATCAAGGATTCTCTTCTGGAGCACCTGGGAATCTGCCTCTGTGTGTTTTGTATTCAAAAACACAGAGAGGATTCTTTGGATCAGGAAGGCTTGAGAAGTTTGGCTCTCTTCAATGGAAGGGAGTGAGGAAGGGATGCAGGCAAGAATGAACTTGGGTGAGTGCCGATTCTTTAATAAAATAGCAGCTTCTCTGATCTATGGGGAAAACAATGGAGTCATCGTGCCGCCAGCTCAATGACAGGCAGAGCGCTGCTCCGTCCAGGAGACATTAGTATCTGGAAACGCTGCTTCTACTTCACTGTGGGACCCGACTCCTCAGTATTACCAGGAAGTGTTTCAGCTGTACCTTTCCTAGGCAGAGGGGTTGTCCTGAGACCCAAGACACTCTTACCTGCGGTCACTAGACTTTTCAGAAAAGGCTACTGTCTGCCTTTACCAGTCCTAAATCAATATCTAGAAATGTCTTAACTTGAATCCAATGTATGCAATGTGTCTTTAAAACAGAAACAATCTTTTATATTAAAATTTTCTCATAAATAGATCACTAACATTTTTAATGTGAGTTTTTTTTACATCTAAATAGAATCCTGATGTCACTTTGAACTTGCATTGTTTTATAATCTTTGATGCACGTTCATTACATGCTGTCATTTTGTAACTCTTTCTTATACTTCAGCCCAGTCAATTGCCAACGTTGCTTTACTCTTTCTCTGAAGAGCTGTACATCTATTCTCTTCTTCCCAGGCCTACATTTGTTGCTGTTCTAAAAGGTATATTTGCTTTCCTTAAAAACGATTGATTGAATTGATTGAAATGATTAAAAATAATTATGGGGCTGGCATGCCTGAGGCCCTGGATTCAGTCCTTAGCCCTATAAAAATCAACCAACAAGTGAAGAAACAAATAAATACGGTTGATGATTTTCCATTGCCTATAAAATGACATCTACTGCTGTTTACCGAAGGCTACAATGAGAATTCCTTAAGCTACTTTTGGAGCTCCACAGTCATAAATTCATAGTTATAAACTCTCTCTGTCATTCAGTTTTCAATTCCCAGCTCATGGGCCACATCTAGCTATTGCTGGCTTTTTCGCTGTGGTAACCTTCCCTGACCATATGGAGAACAATGCATTCTTCAGAGCTCACTGGACAATGATTCGTGAGTAGAGCCACTCGGCCTTCCCCCTCCGCCCCACAAATTATCAATTCCTTGAAGCCAGCAGTCACATTTTACTTTACCTTGCTGTAAACCACAACAGGTGGCAAGCAGAAAACACCTACTGATTACGTGGCTAATGTTAATAATAATAAAGTTATCGTAATAATGGTAATGAATGTTGTGTAAATACATTCTGGGTACCAAGAATTACTTTAGGCAGTGAATTAGGATTTATTGGATAAAAAAACCAATATTAACAAATTGAAATAAATTGACCAAAATATACTAGTTTAGTTAGAGCAAATCTGGATGTCTGACCTAAATGGTGAGATTTAAATTTATTACCATACTGATTAAGTGGATATCCAGCATCTATCATTTCATTATTTTAACTAAAGTAGTAAGAAATCAAATCAGCTGTTAGGGCAGTAGAGATACATTGAAGTGTTCTCTAAGATTTGAATTTATCCCTTCATTTCATTATTTATGTGACCAAATACAACTTTGATCACTTTCCAATCAGAAAGTCACTGTGTCCATCATGCCCTTTTTAATATATTCATAGATAAAACTCAGTTTTTCTAAATAAAGGCATAAGATGGCAAAAGAAATTATGAAACAAGCTATGTACTTAGGCCAGCAGTTGCTTTGTGCTCTAACAGATGAGATGTTTAACTACTGAAGAGTCATGCTCCAGGCATTTAAGTAAATCTTCCCCATGGGAGGCTTTTGCTTGGTTAAATTAAACTCCTTTAGCTTGCAGATTCAGGCATTGGATGTATTAAGTAAAAGTAAAATAAGCAATCTCCAGACAAGTCAATGTATAATCATGCATTTATATGATCTTTATTAATTTTTTATTAAAGCTATTGAATGTAATGCATCGTTAGCATTTTCCAAGCACAGCCTAAAGCAGGCGCGTTAGGCCCTCATTCTGTGTCACTGTTACATTGCTACCACAACCATTTCTGTTCTTGTTGAAGGAAAAGCAGAAGGGACTCTGGGACGTACCTACAGCCTTCCAGTGGCTGACGTGGAGGGCGACACTGTTGTGCTCTCCTGTCTGTCTTACACCTGCCTCCTTAGGACTTCTGTAGCTCTCATATATGATCCCTTCCTCCTCCTTTTGCTCCTCCTCCTTCTCTCCTCCCTCCTCCTCTCCCTCCTCTTCCCCTTCTATCTTCTTTTGTTCTTTGAGACATGGTTTCTCTATGTAGTTCCAGCTGCCCTTCAACTCACGTTATATCCAAGGCTTTGCCTGGAACTCACAGCGAGATCCTTAGGTTTCAGCCCACCGAGTGCTGGGGTTACAGGTGTGCACCTTCTCTTTAGGTGGTTTCTGGTCTCAAATGTTATCATGTACATATCATCCTACATATAATTATTTCTTCATAGGCACACACTGGCTTTTATCAGATATAGACAGAGAGTTAAAAGCATTGCATCGTTAGCCAGGGAGACAACTTAGCGGCACAAGCGCCTGCCTTGCCAGTGCGAGGTCCTAAGTTCAATCCCTGATATATATATATATATATATATATATATATATATATATATATACACATAAATCATTGCACCATTAGCTCAAATAAGAACAGAACAGTCACCCTGGTCAAAGGCCTTGTTACTCTTTCCTGGACTGCAGTTGTCTCTGTGCTGCTCCACGCACATCATCGCACCGTGTGCCTCCTCCCATAGGCAGGACGAGGACGAGGGCAGGCAGTGGAGCCAACTTTTTGTTTGAATATAGGACCCTGTATGCCCTAAATCCAAAGTCCTTCACCTTAGGCTGGCTATAGTTTAGCCCTTAGGATAGAGAATCATAGAGTGAAATGAAAACATCTGTAACTATAAAAACACACGGAATGAGAAGCAAGGACAAGTATCTTTTTAAACTTGCAAGTCATGTAACATAATCCAACGCTATATCCATGGCTAAAAAATTAGTCTTCTTCAATACTTTTTCTACTTTCTTGAACACATAGTTTTATGAGTCTCAATGGGACCTGACTGCCATTATTTTATTGGGCAGAGGTGTAAGAAGGGTCTTGCTCCTGGAAAAGGGATGTGTTTATCCCTGGCTATGGTGTTATATAGCCGCTCCTGCCACAAGCCTTGGCTTACTTACCATTCAAATAGAGGAATGTGAGCCATGTCACGTTCCTGTGCGGGGGGCCCTCGAGCAGAAGATGATCATAATGAAGAGAATGAACATACTGAACTTTAGAAGTGCACTGAAGGCGAGATTAAGAAGACATGCCAGGGGGCCGGTGAGATAGCTCAGCGGTCTAAAATGCCTGCTTAGTCAAGCTTAGGCAACCACAGGGACTGCGGTTCGACCCCCAGCACCACATGCTGTGCCAGCCCCACCCCCAGAGCAGGTTGAGCTGGCCATAACATGAAAAAACAAAATTAAAAAAAAAAAAAAAGAAATGAGAAGGAAGACATGATGCGATTTTACAAGGCAGGCACTTAGCACTCTTCTGAACACCGTCCATGCCTGAAGGCACCGACAACAGCACACACACGCAGGCTCCACACAGAACCCTTCCTCCCTGGGTCTCCAGGCCTGGCTCGGCAGCTCAGACTCTGCTGCCCTCTCTTCTCCCCCGTGCTCTTTGGAGCTGACACAGAACCTGCAGGTGAGCTTTCCTAGCAAGCAGGTAACTGAGGACGGCCGGGGTTACTGTGTGCAAAGCGAAGTCAGAAACGAAAGGTAGCAGAAAAACTGTTCTGCAATCATCGTCCTGTGTTAAAATTAGCTTTAGGAACAAAATATACCGGGTGTGAGCCCTGCTGAGCACTCTTTTCTCATAAAACTTAGCTCCTCGATCACATGCATAGTTCAAGAGGTCAGAGCTGCACCTACTTCACCAGTATTTAAGTGAAATGAGAAAAACCAGAGGAGAGATAGTGGTCACACTCAGGCTCAAAACGTTTTGCTGTAGCACGTTGAAGGACAAAGAGCTATGTGGTAGAAGTCTCTTTTAGAAGACTTGTTCTGAAAGAACTATTCTATAATTTGAGATTTGTAAATTTATCTCTGGCAAATAGAGATTAAAAACTGGCAGGCAATTAATTCCAGTGTTTTAACTTTACTTTATTTTTCTTGGACTCAGAGTGATCCTTCTGTTTCCTGCCTCCCAAGTTCTGGGATTACAGGCGTGTGCCACCATGCCTGGATTCCATCACTGGCTCAGCGCCACTCAAGCTCGGGGCTGGCACGGCAGGTGGGCCAGGAACCGAACCCTGGCCCCTGTGCTTCCCTAAGCAAGCACTTAGTCCACTGAGCTATACCACAGGCCCTCTAGTGTTTTAACTTTAATGGTATGAAATCCAAACTCTCCTGGCTTCCATGCTTATCAAACCTCAAAGGGGTAAAGGTAGAAGGAAATCCTTAGAAAGGACGACATCCAAATACAATTAAAGTTCTTAACTCTACTTTTCTCTAATTAAAGAGTTGCATTAGAACTAAAGAGTTAATTTTCTTCAGAAACTATGACCCAGAAGCAAGTTCTCAAACTTGGTAAAGACATGAAGGACAGTGTAGCCCTAAATCCCAAATGCCTTGGCACCTTGGACAATGATAAAACAGGACGCAGAGCTCGGATGACAGCAGGACCTACTTCCAAGGTACAAAGCCGATATGTCCATTTAAACCGTGCAATACTTTACTCTGACAATCCCGAAAACTTGTCCCCTGTTCCTTCTCCTCCCCTGCTGCCTCCCTGGCTCTTTCCCTTCCTTCCTCCCTTCACCTTTTGGCCTGTTATTTCTACCTCTCCTTGTTAAGGACTGAATGTGTGTGTGCCTAAGATTCCCACTGAATCAAGCTGTAGGACCAGGCATATAGCTTAGTGGAACAAGCACCTGCCTGGCAAATACAAGGTCCTGAGTTCAATTCCTAGTACCAAGAAAAGAAGAAGGAGGAGGAGGAGGAAAAGGAGGAGGAAGAAGAATTGTTACTATGAAATCTCGAGCTCTGATGTGGGGGCAGCAGAAGACGAGGCCTTTGGAAGACAGTTAGGTCCTGAGGGCACAAGCCACGTACAGAGGATGCATGACTTTATTCCTGGATCTAATCTCTTGTTCTCTTCCCATCTTGGCAAAGGGATCTCACCAGAACCCAATCATGGTGGCACCTTGAGCTCAGACAGTCAGCCTGTAGCACTACAAGAAATAAATGCCCGTGATGTAGACATCTATGAAGGCCAGGCCCTGGCGCTTTGCCTGACACCACTAGTTCTGCATATGCCTAGAGCGGGCCCTTGAAACAAAATAGTAAGATAAAACAGAAAAGAGCCCCTGGCCACTCCGCAACACCACATGCACAAAAGCACACTCAGGCCAGCTCACCAACCTAGCAATCACTGTGTGAGGTTGGGAAAACTGAGGGGAAGAAAGGGATGTAGCTCTCCCAGGCCCACATTGCCCTGGATTTGAGTTGTAGACAGATACAGGACCCCCAAAGCTCCATTTTTGCTGTGCCATGTGAGTAGCATGCTATGAAACCCTTCAGGTTGTCTCGAGCTGCTCACGGCACCCACACAGCCTCCTGGCTCAGCCACGACCACCACTGTTGAGCTGTCCTGCTCCTGCAGGACTTGAACTACGTTTCTATGAAAGCCTGATGCAAGCAAAGGGTGCCTCGGTGGCTCTTCACGGCTCCTCTCTGCTTCCTCAGGTCATCACGCACAGGCACCGCTAGCTTCTAACAGCAGGGGCTGTGAGCACGGAAGGAACCTCCAACCACCTGGGTGTCTCAGGTCCTGCCGTCTTCAAGGTCTCAGCAACCACTATTCACATTATTACCACTGTTTAGGGTTTATTCCTTTTTCAGCATGAGCTCAGAGAACGCGTACCTTCGCTCACACTGACCTCATGCCCATGTTCCTGCCTTGGTTTGCAACGCTGAGGCAAGAGAAAGTACAAAGCCAGGCAATTTCCTGTCGGGCTTTTTCATAAGCCCAGTTTCTCTAAGTAGTTACTGACCATTTCTATTGTTTGTTTTTCCTCTTAGATAAGATACCTCTGCAACTCCACTGTAGACTTCAGAATGGGTGTAATATTAACTTGAATTGCCCGACTCCGTGGCTCTTAGTTCCCTCTCCAGGCATTGCCCCAGGGACTCAATATTTTATAAAAATATCCAGGGGCTTCTGTGAGTTTTCTTCCAAGTAGGTAAGACCAAGTCTACACCCTCTGGGTGTAGCTGTTGTCCTGCTGCACTCGGTCATTTCTGTTGGATGTGATTTTCACTGACAAAAACAGCTGTCCTAGAAGGACGTTGGCTCACCTGGGAAGGTTCATGTATGACCTGTGGCCTTCTGAGCTTAAAAAAAGCTGTCAGAAACCAAGACAGCACTGTGTGCTGCTTCAACCACAAAGGGCACAGTGAAAGCCTGGGGCAGCCCTTCCTTTGCCCAGTGCCCTGGCACATGCACCCCAAAGTTGAACTGTTCACTCCCCGACAGATGCAGGATGATGCATAGAAGTGACAGATTCGGTTCCCACCTCCATCTAGGTTTAGTCTCATTTATATTGGATTAGAGTTTCTAAAGAAGAAATTTGTTACTCAAATATTTATTAGGCGTACAGGACTTTTTGCTGTTGCTCTTTTGATCAACATGAAGAGCAACACTGGTTGACAACATGTACACTGGGAATCATCATCTACAAGAACCCGAAAAGCAAACATGGAAAAGGGAGCCAGTAATTAAATAGCCATTGAAGCAGAAGTTACATTTCATGGGCTTTTGGTAAAGAAGACAGCACTGACAACTGCTTCAGAACCAGGTCATGCATGATGACCCCGATCGCGACCACCTGATGGGACATGACCAAGGAAAGCTTCAAGTGCGGTTTGTTTAATGAAAACATGAAGGAGCTCCTCAATATATTATGGGTTGGGTTTCAGAAAAGACAGTTGAATCAGAAGAAGTATCGGTCTAGTTGGGGAGATATCTTCATTTTCTTCTGGCTGGTAATTTTGGAAGTGAATAGGTTTTCTTTTTTAGGCCACTGTTTTAATGAATCAGTTGTGGTTTTAAGGAATTATTAAACTGAATTCAGTTTCACTCAGTAAAATGAGATCATTCATTCTGTTTGTGGCAGAGCTAGGGTCAAGTCTTCTGTGCACAACAGACTAGAAGAGCTCAGATCATTTTACTCGTATGCCCTCGTCTCCTCTCAGCCTTCCTTCCTTCCTCGTTTTTCCCAAACATCCATACATCTCTTCCTTTGATCTCGCTGGACATTTCTGCATTGTAATAACTTTTTCTTTCCTCTCACAAATTTAACTTCTCATGTCACTCAGTCTCAACCAGGACTGCTGGAATAGAAATAGATCCCTTCTCACATCTCATATCCTTGGGATATTAAACAAAAACTTAGACCTTCAGCTTATATTTTCACTTTCATTAAGCTAAAAATCATATTAAGACCGTGCTGACAACCAAATGTGGATCCAAAATGGCAAACATTCCAAAGGTAGCTCTACCTCTCAAAACGCAAATGCCAGAGCGCACCTACACTGAATCGGAACAGAAAGTGAAATGGATAAAGATACAGAAAATCAGCGAAGATTCCCCAAGGAGCAGTTTAAGTGGATAACCAGTGACATCAACAATAGCGACCATAATGGAGAGAGGAGAAAATTTATTTCTTTAAGACTTTAGCTTTGCAGCGTGAGCTGGTGGTCGCATGACGTTGGCTCCGAGAGGATACAGGTACTCCCTCGGCAGGAGGAGAGGAAGCCACCCGATGTCTCTTACCTGTGATGGTGGCTTTGTTGATGGATGGTTGATTGCACATCGGTGATCGTCTAGCAAAGAAAAATACAAACCGGTAAATATGAGGTGCTTGTGGGTCTGATGCTCTTTGAGTCATTTTACTTTTTTTTTTTTGAGTCATTTTAGACAGTAAAAAGATTTTAGTTCAAAGGATTGCTTTTGTTTTAGGACCTGCAAATGAATATTTATTTCAGTGTTTGGCCCGTCAAGTTCCTGGGTACGTTTTTGCCGTTGTTTTAGATCACATGTCGGAATGAAAAAAAAAAAAAAAACCCAAAAACCAAACATAGGTTAAAATCTCATAGTGTCAGACAATAGTGTAGAATAAGCTACCATAGATATCAAAGAGCGAACACAGGAAAGGAAGTTTTTATTGATTGATTTATTCTTTTTTTAAAAATATTATTTATTTAGTACATACTGTTTAGTTCAGGGTCTTCCTACAGAGCTCAGACGCACAGTGAGCCTCTTACTTTCAGCAGCCCCAGCTCTGGGCTACAGGTGTGCAACACGATGCCCAGACTCAGTGGCCAGCTCAGTGCGCCCGTGGGCATGGCCAGCATGGCCTGTGGTGTCAGTGATCAAATCCCAGTCCCTGTCCTTGCCTAAGCAGGGGCTTAGTCCACCGAGCTATCTCGCCAGCCCTTGATCGATCTATTCTATTAAGCTAGCACTTCCAGAACAAATGCATGCTTCTTGAATTTGAAAAAGTAGTCAATTAATAATTGGCTCACGTAATGCAGTGGCATGAAGTCTCATAATTGCGAATATGTTATCAAAGTAAACAGTTTCCTATAAACTATCTTAGAGAAAAGAGATTTAAACTTTTTCCTGTATATTTATGTTGAGAAATATCTCTGATGTGTCCATCAGAGAGGTATGTTAACAACTTGTGTAAATATATACTCTGGAGATTGTAGAAATACTGTATTATACACCAAAAGTACTTGTAGGGATTCTATTTACTATTTTCTATTTTTCTTCAGATATTGGCTAAATTCCAAGATGATTCTAAAAACTTCAAAGTAAGAAACCATGCCATATGATTAGCCTGCATGTGCAATGAAACCTGCACTATGAATCCACACGTGATCAGTAAATTATGTTGGAAAGAACATCATGTACAGAAGTTTCATTTAAGTTTTCCAAAATGTGACTTCACAGAGATATTACTTAAAATTGGCAGCTTTTAAATTATAACAGTGTTTGAAAACATAAAAGAATAGATGCATTGGGGGCCCAGACTCAGTGATCAGCTCAGGGCACTCATGGGCTCAGTGGTCTAAAGTGCCTGCTTAGGCAAGCTTAGGCAACTGCAGGGATGGCGGTTTGATCCCTGGCACCACAAGCTGTGTCAGCCCCACCCCCAGGGCAGGCTGATCTAGCCATAAAAAACAAAAAAGAATAGATGCATTGCAGGGGCCCACGAGATAGCTCAGTGGCCTAAGTGCCTGCTTTGGCAAGTGCAGAGACTGGAGTTCGATCCTGGCACCACATGCTGTGTCAACCCTGCCCCCAGGCGTGGTGAGCCAGCCACTGAATCTGGGCATGGTGGCGCATGCCTGTAATCCCAGCACTGGGGAGGCTGAGACAGGAGGATCACTAGGAATCTAACCTGTGTACCGAGACCCTGTACCAAATAGATAAATGAATAATTTTTAAATTATTCATTATAAAAGAGTAGACGCACTGAAGGGTGTCTGCACATCTCTGAAGTTGTGTGTCCGTGTGCCTCCCCTGGCGGCTAACGCTTAACACTTACACGTGCTAGATGCTGCGCTCAGCAGGCGGTTTACAGAATGATCTCACCTCCCCTCACAGCAGCCTGGCAGCCAGATTCTTTGCTGATTTTCAAGGGCAAAAGTAAAGTTTGGGGAAGCAGAACATGAGCCAGGGTAAGGAAGCTGGGACTTGAAGCAGCATGATCCTGGCAATGCGCTCCGTGCTGTTTCATCGTGAGGACAACCCCACGCCCATGAAGACGGTGCCCAACCTCCCAGTCTGTCCTGCTTGCTGGGGTGCGGAAGGTCCTAGCAGCACTCCGGATCCCAGGGGGGATGTGTGACGCCATGGGAATGCTCACTGCTTACACAGCACCTCTGACAGGTGTCGCGCTGGGCTGGTGGAGGCTTTGTGTTTCACTGACAATGAATCCAGGTTTACTTCTAAATCATCTTCGTTTCTTAAAATTAATTTGAACTTACTAAACGCTTCATAAAACAAAAGTATCAGTGTTTTAAAATGTTGCTCTGAGGGGCCCGCAGGATGGCTCAGCAGTCTAAAGCATCTGCTTAAGCAAGCTTAGGCAATCCCAGGGACTGCAGTTCGATCCCTGGCACCACATGTTGCGCCAGCCCCACCCCCAGGGCAGGCGGAGCCGTCCATAATATAAATAAATTAAAAATAATAGTAATAAAATAAAATAAAATGTTGCTCTGAAAGAGCACTTGTCTATACTAGAAGTTATATTCTTGCTCAGGCTTTACTGTTCAGATGGGACCAGATACGAATTTAGTCAAATATTATATTTCTAACTGGTAGTCAACTTCATACACCCCAATGAATTAAGCTAGCATGGTGCTGGGTGCAGGAGGCCCGCCTGAGGGTTGTTGCCAGCAGCCTACAGGCAGAACAGAAGCCACCACGACACTGTTAGGGATGCTGTTCTGAGAAGCTGGTGGAGTTGTTGAAAGCCATTGGTTCTCTTGGGCTGTCCTTCTGGAGGACCTTGTCATGCTGGCTTTCCTGATGAACCTGGGAGAAGCTTGGGTCCTCATCTGGAGCATCAGTTCCCGGCTCCAGAGGGGAAGATGGTGCATGGCTCAGCCTCATGAAGCTTGTTGCATTGGCTTTCCTAATGGGAACTCGGCTTTCCTCATCACCGAGGAGGAGGAGCCTAGGAGCTCACTGTTGCTGAGGATGCTGTGGTACTTTGTGGGGAGCTCTGGTGCTTACCTTGAGCATTGCTTCCTGGCTCCAGTGCAGATCCCTCAGCCTGCTGGACTTTCTAGCTTCTACCACTGACCTTCGGGCCTTTTCTGCACAGATCCATGAAGCAGGCCTGCACGAGACTTTGTCAATGGGCTCCGGGCCTCTAGTTGGGCTGCTGGGAGGCACTGCTCTGAGCTCCAGGTCCTCAGCTGTATTTCTTAGTGTTTAGTATGTGGACAGATTTCCTGTACCTGTAGTATGTGATTCTTGGGTGATTCATTATAAAATACTATTATAAAACATATCCTGTACTATATTGTTCTCCTTGGAAAAACCCTAAACCATGACTTATATTATATTATACATATATTACTGCTTTTTAGTTCTAAAACTTTAGCAAAACATCTTTTGTTTTGGGAAAATATCATGTAAGTGTTTCTATACTTTTCTATGGCTTTGGCAAACCAAATTTTTGGCTCTTTCCTAATGATAGGCTCTTAGTATCGGTGCTATGATCCTATTCATGAATTGCCTTCTCCAAAACTAACAGCAAATGGCATGTTCATCACTGTGTGTGTGGTGACAGTGTTGTCATAAAGGCTGAGCTGCAACAAAAGACTCTCAGGAGCAAGACAGGCCTGTGGTAGGAGCCAGAAGAGCGTTACTAGACATGCACGTGGGTCTGGCGCTAACCTGGCTGGATTAAGAGAATCCTACAGAGGTAACGGGGCGTGCTTTAAGCATCCGGGGATCTAGCACGGATGTGCGCATGAGCAGGGACTGCTGGGACTGAGGAGCTTGCTGAGTCATTGACGTTGTTCTTCCCTAAGTTGTGGGTGCGTCTCTCGCTGGTGTGCTTCCCCCTGGCCTGCTTCTGGCCATGAAGCCAGTAGCTCTGCTCCGCCCCACCTTTCACCATGATGCTCCTGTCAGCACCAGCAAATCATGCATTGAAACCTCTAAAGCCAGGAGCCCCCAAAACCTTCTCCCCATTTAATTAATAGGTGCCAGCAAAAGAAACTCTGACTAACACATCGCTGAGAGGTTGAACTTTGACTCTTTTCCTAGCAAATAGAGGGCAATGTTTCCAGGTGCACCACACACCTTTCCCCAGCTGCAGTGGTGCCCCCGGAGGTATTCTAGTGGCACGTGAGCTCCTGGCAGTCAGACACTGATTCCTCCAGCGTCATCAAACATGGTGCCAGAGATATGTCCTTGCTGTCACAGAATGTCACCCAGCCAGGCTTGGTGGAGAATGAATCCTACTATTCGGATACTCCTGGAACTAGGTTGGTTTGAATTAGTAAAGGAGATGGGCACAAATCTGCACGGACCACAAGGAAGACTGCACTAGCTTCCACTTAGAATTCACCAGATAATACTATTTGATTATGTGTTACCATGCTCATTGTGTAACTGGTCAAAGCAAGTGTAAATTCATCTCTTTGGTGTGAGTTCCTACCTTTCTTTTTCTATTTTAATCTATTTTGTTCCAATAAATCAGTTGAAGACTTCTGCCTCACATGAAACAGGCCTCAGAGCCATGTGGTTTCCTCACACCTGTAGGATTATCTATCTCTTTTCTACTGGCTTTCTATGCTGGCACCTAGGTTACCATATCCAAAAGAAGCTTAAAGGGATATAGTTTCTAATTTGTTTTAAAAGATAAAACCATGATGTTTCACATGAAATTTGAGACCATAAGTTTGAGTGCCACAACCAACAATTTCATTTTTCTTGCAAATCTGAGACTTTTCTTAGGTGAGGCCATTTCACCTAAGAGCTATTAAATGTCAGAAGCCCCAAGGGGCTGTTGAAGTCAGCGGGATATTGTACAGCTGTCCACATGGCACAGAAAACACGACTGGCAAAGAATGGATTCCTCGAAGCACTCCCTCGGGTTTCAAACGCTGAATTACCACCTCACACTTTCAGCCAACCGGCATCTGCAGAGCCGTCACTTTGTGTCATGACAGGTTCTGGGAACAGGGACGGGAACCAGCTACAACTCCTGCCCACCTGGGACTGGCATTGGAAGGATCAGGCAAATGAATAGGCAGTGGGAGAGAGATAACAGAGAGGTGGGAGTTAGGACAGACAGGGCAGGGTGTGTGTGTGGATGGAGACAGTGAGCCACGCTAGCCACTCTGGACTTGTGGGCGTGTCCACGTCAGCCAGTTCCAGGGACAATGTCCCAGTGCTTAACTTGCACCCTAACCCTAAATTGCTGTTCCCCTAATAGATGAGGGAAAGAAAGGACAGCTGAGGATTGTGTGGGCTGAGGGGAAAGAGCTATAAAAAATTATGACCTGAAAAATCTAATATGTGGCTGGGGTTCTACATTGCATTCTAATTCTTTGTATTGTGGCACTTATCGTATTTTTTGAAAGCCATGTTCTAGCACGAGTGGTATTTGCATGAAGGCCAGATCTTGCATTAGTCCTGAGCTATGTATTTGGGAGGTAAATGATATTATTATGGAATGAAAAGTTCAGATATTTCTTGCTCTTTAAGAAATATAGGGCTGAGAACATAGCTCAGTAACACGATACTTGCTTGGCAAGTTCATGGTCCTAAGTTTGATTTCAGGTACAAAAAAACAACCAAAATCCACAAATACTGTAAAATTTTACATATTTATAATCCAAGTTAAGTTTAATTTATTCTCCTCTTAATACTAATGTGAAGTTTTATATTCTGAAAGATTTTTTGAAGTTATTTTTAATACTTTATTATACAGCTTTAAAAAATAAGGGTCATTTGAATAAGAGTTTACTAATTCATTTAATCTTACAGATTAACTTTTAAATTTTGTGTTCATCAGGAATTTCAAATTATACTCCCTTTCTATCTCTGTTTTTCTCTTTCCAATGTTTCCACAGCTAACCTATCAATCAAGGCTTCAAGACTTTTTTTTTTGGGGGGGGGGTACTGGGAATCAAACGCACGACCTTGTGCTTGCCAGGCTGGCCCTGTGCCACTGAGCCACATCCAGCACCTTAATCACAGTTTTCTTAACTGTCCTATGAATGCTGCTGATCAGAGAGGCAGAGAAAGCAGAGAACTGCTTGATGTGGATTTTCTGCGATTCATCCTCTTCTTAGACCTAGGAAGGTGACTTTGAGCTGACTTTAAGTCTTGACAAGATGATTTGTCTGTGGTTAGCTTCAGAGGTGAGCCAAACCTATAAAGTTACCCCGAGTGTAGGTACGTAACCGGGCAGAAAGCTGACCAGGCCAGCTGATCTCTGACAGATGGAGTCACTATATTTATTTATTTATTTGTCATACTGTTTCATTTCTGATATTACCACCGTCACATCAGTATATTTATAGAAAATTAACAGGGCGTCTCATGATTGAGCGTACGTGGTTAGACACACGGCAGTGATTCCGAGAAGTCTAACATGCTGCCTTGGGTAGCCTCTAACTGGAGGAGAAACGGACACAGGAAGGTCTAAGAAGGAAAATAAACACATGAAGGCATGACTTACTTGCTTGGTGCTCGGTCTTGTAAATTAGTCAGAGCAGCAAAGTTATTTCGTACAGTTCGCAGGCTGGCCAAGACCTGTAACAAAGGCATTCTTTAGACTCCTTGAACCGGTGGCATTGTAAACTCTATTGCAAAGGTTTGCAAAGAGAAAACACAATGTCTTATGATTGCTTTTGTATGAAATCTATGGCCCTCAGACTACACAAATTTTCCAGAAATCTTCCTCATTAGTTATGAATATATTAATAATCACAGCAGCTTCCACAGCATTTCTAGAGTTTTTAGCCATCAAAACAACATCCTGGGCAATGTGGGATATGACAAATATAAAATAGTATGATGTAAGGGAGTAATAAAAAATTTAAGTCAGAAATAAGACCACACCCAGTAATCACTCCCAAACTTAAGTAGGATCACTTCCAAGTTATCTTCAAAAATTCACCAAGAGTCCCATAATTTTGAACCAAAAAGCTTTGTAAAGCTTAAGTTATTCATATATATATTTTTAACCATGGTGTCTCAAGCTAGCTCATAGGTATTTGCCTTTGTCAAAGTCATCTCAACTGTGGGTTACAGACTGTCACAGGGTGCTATTTCCTACACAGTATCCTACTGTTCTGAGCACTGCCAGGCACGCACAAGATACTCATAAAATTCTTTTTGAACAAGTGAATACATAGATACAATACGTCTACATGTGTAATAAGACAGGGCACGTAGATGCCACCACCTCTGAGAGCCCCTTACGTTTAAAAATTCCACCTGGAACTAGGAAGGAATATGAGACAGAGAAAAGTTATAGGAATCTGCTGCCCCTCACCCACTCCTAGAATGACCACATGTCCCCAAGTACAGCTCACACTGGGTGGGACCACAAGTGACCTCAGTGCCAGCTGCCACTCTAAGTTTATCTAAGGTGCAGAAATCAAATGTCCTGGTAGGAACCATATAACAAACCAGTCTGCCCCGTTCTGCTATAGATTAAATGTGTTCAATGAGATAAGTTACAGAACCTCTGTGGTATCTCAGACTCCTCTCCTGTAACTCTGGAGAGACAGCTACGTCACAGGACGTTGTGAGGGTTATAGGCACGGACGGGCTAGGTACCTAGAATGGCACCCAGTAAGCAAGAAGCCCCGGGCCACTGCAGCCCCACTTTGGTAGCATTCCTTGGGTTCATGATCTGGCATACACAATTTCCTTACTGTCTGTCAGTGGTAAACCCAGCCAGCTCCTGAATTTCTAATTGCTCTAAGCGTTCTGGAATTGTTCCCAGAGTTGTTTTTTTTTTTAATCTAATGCAGACCTAGATTACAGTTAGTCTACGTCACCTTCTGGGGCAGGAGGAAATTGGTATAAACCCAAGCAGGTCCCGAGGAGCTGCTCGTCCTTGCCTTAGTGACCTGTAACGCTTCCCTGCAGAAGGGGCTGGGCCATCTCTAGAGCCAACCGTGGTGAGCCAGGTCACTGGAAAAACCGGGCTCAGTATCGTGTAGAAGCAGCTCCCACTCCGCAAGGCGCTGCAGCCTAGGACGGGGTGGAGGTTCGTGCAGCCAGCAGCGGACTGCAGACCGTACTGTCTTCTAGGAGGCATGGAATCTCGCACAGTGTAGGACCGAACTGGCTAAATAAGCCACTGTCATGAAATCACCCTGGCTTAAGTTATGATGTAAGAAGTAAGTATCAAACACACTAATAAAGCATTCTAAATAAGATTACAGAACCAGCTATGTTACCCCTTATCTAGGCAAAACTGTTAGCCTAAGAATTCTGAGGATTTTATTGTCATGCATGGCTTTTACATTCATTGCATTTGGCAGCAGTAAACATAAGTAGTATTGTAGGTAATTCACGTTCTATGCTCATTTGAAAGGAAATTAATTCATAAAAAAGTTTTCTGAAAGAAATGTTTTCTATAAAACTATTTTTCTCTAGTATAATAACAAAGCTACTGGGTTATTTTATTTTAACGTAACTTTACACATTTAATTTTAACAATCCATGTTTTAGTGTTCTGCACAATTTAATCTTTATTTTATTTTTTATTTTTTGTACAGGGTCTTGCTATGCAGCTCAGATTTGTAGTGATCCTCCTGTCTCAGCCTCCCCAGTGCTGGATTACAGGCATGTGCCACCATGCTGGACTTGGTGGCTAGCTCGGAGCGCCCGGGCTTCAGAGGCCAGGGGACAGCACAGCATGTGGTCCTGGGGATCAAACCTAGGACCTTGCACTTGCCAGGTGAGTGCTTATGCCACGAGCTCTCTTCCCAGCCTGGCAGAACTTAAACAGAAAAAGAAGCTGTCAAGCAAAAAATTGCTAGCTTGTTAATTAAGACAAAATACAGTGATTTTTATTTCTGAGATGAGAGCCAGATAGACCTATGAGACCCACAGCATTAAAATCTGTTCTACTTCTTCAATTCTTCATTGTATGATGATTCTGTGTACATACTCTCTAGATGTATTCTGTCACATACATGAAATATTCTGAAATGAAAAGTAGAAAGAGGAAACGGAATCTCTCTCCTGTCCTCCCTGCAGACTTTCAGCAGCTGTCACCAGCCTGTCATTCCTCAGGTGTTCAACCTTAGTTCAATATCTTTGTAGTAGGAAAGCTACTATAATTTCATAAATTTTAGATGACGTGTTCACGACATTTCTCTGCACTATGACAAATGTGGTATTTGCAGAAATATGAAGAACAGTTTCAGGCTCATTTTTTAGGTGGACTTGTCCTGGGCCTGCCTAATTTAGTCTGGGTCTTTTAAAATAACAAATGTTACTTCACTAGTCTGTTGTTTTTTTTTTTTTTTTTTTGTATTTTAGGTAAGAGTGTACAGGGTGATCAGGGTCTCACTACTAGATCAGACTCCGAGTGACCCATCTGCTTACAACCTCTCAAGAGCTGGGATTGCAGGCGCGCGCCACCACGCCCCATCTCAGCGTGCTGTGGGGATAGAGCCATCACGCAGGCCTGGGGACCAAACCACTGGCCCTTGCACCTGCTTGCAGGCACTTCAGTCCACTGAGCTATTTGGCCGGCCCTTGTATTTGTCTTTTAAAAGCTCCCTTGCACCTGCAGGGTGCAAAGGGAAGGTATCCTGCTGCCTTAGGAGTTGAGGAGAAACAGAAACTGCTGTACTAGCACCCCAGGAGCGAAGGCTGAATTACCCTGAATTAAGTCAGCCTGCTCAGAGCTGGCCTCAGAGCTGTACCACTGGTTTCTTCTTTACTAGCCAAGGAGGTCTCTGAGATTTCTTCCACATAACCCCGGTAGAAATTGAGGTTGTTGGGCTAGGGAGATAGCTCAGCAGTCTAAGAGCCTTCCTGCCAAGCACAAGGACCTGGGTTTAATCCCTGGTACCATGTGCCACGTCACTGCGCCGGCCCTGAAACTGGGAGTGGTGGCGCACACTTATCATCCCAGCACTGGGGAGGCAGAGACAGAAGGATCAGTGCAAGTCCGAGCTGTGTCACGAGACCCTGTGCCAAATAACTAACTAAATAAATAAATATTTTTAAAAAAGAAAGGAATTGAGGTCATGTCTTTTGTTTATATGTCCAAGTAAAAGTATGATTGGTCAAGGTTAAAAAAAGTTCCAAATCATAAAATGTACCTATATGTATGTGTGAATATCTATACACACATCTGCATCCACATCTGTATCTGCATCTGCATCTATATGCTTTAGGGAAGAAGTCCTGGTGGCGACACAGCAGATTTTGGACAGAGATGGCTCACATATTAACCTGTGGGGCCGGGACATTGTTTAAAGATACAATTATCAGACTTGTAGGTGCTTTTAATTTATCAATCAACAGAATTCCCTGTAATCGGTAGAAACGTGGGCTTCCCTGAGAAGTTAATGCTAACTGAACATACCTAATAGCCTTGAGAGTAATAGTTGATTTTTTTCATGCTGTAGGCACTTGTCGCCACTAGGTGGCGCTAAAACACAGGCCGTGAGTCGCAGGGCCATGGGAATGGTTGTTGATGTGAAGTGAAAGAATTCCTTACCTAGGTTTTACTCCAGTTAGATTTATTTATA
Organism: Capromys pilorides; assembly: GCA_004027915.1. Lineage (NCBI taxonomy): Eukaryota > Metazoa > Chordata > Mammalia > Rodentia > Capromyidae > Capromys > Capromys pilorides. The sequence goes on along the minus strand of PVKN010000406.1, from coordinate 11,286 downwards.
AGGCAAAAAGGTCATTTTGATTGACAAACAACGACAGTATGAAACTGTTCTTTATGTCAACGAGTTATTGATAGTTTCATTTCATTGAAGTTAACATGAACTCAGACACCAAAAGGATGCTAATTGCAACTGATAGCCATGGAGGGTAAAGAACAGCCCCTGCCACCCCCCTCCCACCCCCCACCCCCCCGCACCCCTGCCCAGCTGGGCTGGGACAGCCATCTTGCACCATCGCCTGGTGGTTGCATCACACTTGAGGATTTTGCTGAAGCTGGAAGATCTCTGCTGATGGGTGAAATTGAAAGACATGGAGGGGCATTTTGGAAACCTCTGGTAGTGTCCTCTTACCCATGGAGTAGGAATGCGCTACAGCACTAAGAGCTTTTGCTTTCTAAAAGTGTCTCGTGTGCTATAGTTTGGCAAAGTTACGCAGTCGTTCCTACCCTGCATTTTAAATCAGCTGTGTCTCCTTAGTCTGAATGACATAAGCGTTTCCCTAGAGATCCAGGATAACACTTGGGTCAGTGTTTCCTTTTTCTTCATAAAAAAATTCCAGTTCTTTTCCCCTTATGTACTTCTGGATGGGAACTCTGCCTGACTTAGACAGTAGCCATATCGTGAATGGCTAGGGCCAGAGCAGGAGACCAGAGAGGAAGGGAGCTGACGTGTCAGCAGTGCTGGGTACCTTGAGTGCTCTTATCATGGGGAGCACAAGGACAGTGGCCCCTGGCATGGTAGAGTCCAGGCAGGGGGTCCTCCCCACCCCCAACCCAGCCTCTAGCCTAAGGAGATATTCATAACAAAAGATTTCAACACGAATACCAGAGAACAGCGTTAAATTGGAATCTGGGAATATTGCTATTTTGAAATATACAAATTGCACCTGACAGTTTTGCTGGGGATCAAGGGAACCCTGATTTCCTTATAAGTGAAATCATGGAAAATTGGTAGGAGAGGGCTAGCGAGATGGCTCAGCAATCCAAAGTGCCTGCTTAGGCAAGCTTAGGCAACTATAGGGACTGTGGTTCGATCCCCGGCACCACATTTTGCGCCAGCCCCATCCCCAGGGCAGGCTGGGCTGGCAATAATATAGAAAGAAAGAAAGAAAGAAAGAAAGAAAGAAAGAAAGAAAGAAAGAAAGAAAGAAAGAAAGAAAATTGTCGTAGAAAAGAATGTAGGTACAAGCCAGCAGGAAGCTTTAACTCTGATGATGTTTTTGATATTAGAATAAAACAGGGATGGGCATTATGAGGTCCTTTTCGAAATTTAGGTCTAAGAAGATGTGAAGCAAAGTGGGCCGTATCTGTGCGTGAGGTCCTGCATTCTCTGGTGCCTCATGATTTTGTTGTCTTTGATTTACAGGCAACCATGATGTGGAAAGATACTTTGATGTTTTAGAGATGTTTCCAGGAACAAAGAATTAGATTCTGAAGAAAAAGATGACACTGCTGGATTCAGGAGAAGATCCTTCACGTCTTTAAACAGTGGATGAGTCACGAGAAAGATAATACGTAAAACAGAAGCTTAATTGTGCATAAAGTAAACGTCAACAGTAACTAATTTGGGGTTTGGAATTCTGGGAAATTTTCTTTTTTCAGCTCATCCTCATTTTTTCTAAACTTTATACAGTAAGGTATTATTTTGAGAGTAATAAGGCTTTCTCACCAAAATGACAATGAAATTCTGAAGCCTATGGCACGATAGGAGGAGAAGGGCTTAGTACTCTGGTCTATTTGCTGAACGTTTAAGGGAATTGCTAAAACTTTTTGTACACTGGCACCAGTAATTTTTGTACATCAGATCAAGTAATGTTGGTATGAAGTCTAAAATTTTAATATTTAGAATTTGGTGGTTGGTGCTCCAGCTTGTAGAAGCGGAAACATTAGGAGTTGACGGTTGTGGTCAGCACTGTAATTCCAACTGGAGCTGTGGAGAGGCCACAGAAAAGCTCCCTGGGGCTTCAGCTTAGGCGCTTCCCCAGAGATTCTCTGCTGGTGGTGGAGCTGCTCGGGATTTCATGGATATTTTATTATTCTTTTTTTTCATATTCCAGTAGGACCTATCAAATCTTCTATGCCAGCAAAAGCCCACGTGTGAAAACTGTAATGAAGCTATTTAAAAAAAAAATCTTTAACCTTTAGAGCAATGACTCCTGTGCCATCTCCCAGGAAATCAAGGTATTTAATCATTTGTGACAACTTCTACAACTTTTTAGGGTTATTTTTCAACATACATTGCGCAGAGTTGGCTTATAGTCAAAGTTCCAATTTCAAAGATATTACATCTTTTAATTAAAGAACCTTTTAATACAATATGTATGTAAATTTGTCAGAGTACTAGAATTTAAGGTTTGGAGATTATAGGTACACTAGAGAATACGTCTGATTATGCAAATGACTCAAATTATTTGGAACTTAAGAGCACTGATGTCAGAGATAAGGCTGAATTTCTTAACCTATTTGTTGGTGATAAGCAACAATCACTTGGAGTCAAAAGACTTCAAGTAATGATTCACATCCAGAGGGCTTTTTCAATTTTTATCATTGTACACTGGCACCAGTAATTTTTGTACATCAGATCAAGTAATGTTGATATTAAGTCTAAAACTCCTAATGTTTTTGCTTCTACAAGCCGGAGAGAGTGGTTAGCTCTCCGGCTTGTAGAAGCAAAAACATTAGGAGTTGATATGCCTATTTAGGCATATTTTTTGGAGTGTGTTAAGATTTTAGAAGTAAAAAATAGCTATCTGAATAAATTCAAATTGGAATGACTGGTTCTACATATCGTGATGAGGATGATAATGATTTATTTGTGTATTTCGCAGTACTGGAGATCAGAACGCAGGACCTTGCGCTTACCAGCTGAGCACTTACGCCACTGAGCTAACACCTCAGCCCCATTAATATTCATTTGCCTTATGCTTTTCTGTCCATGTAGCTCTCTGCTCTTAGCAAATTGGAAGTCCTCAAGTGTAATCAATTAAAAATACTTAGTTTTATAACTTTTTGCTATCACAAAGTATGGCTAAATATGTACTCCTTTAGGCATCAAGACACAGCAAGAAATTATGACCTTCAGCAGTGCCTTAAGCTGTCAAGAGATGAGCCATCAGAAGGGGGGGGCATAATCTACTTTAGTTGCCTGCCATAATTTAGAAAATCTTATTGACTTTACATTGGTTATGGATTAAAATTTTGGTCCTATTGCTATAGCAAATTTTTCCAAAAAAAGAAAAAAAAAGTCAGAAGTAGGGCCAGCCAGATAGCTCCACGAACTAAAATGCCTGCTTAGAAAGGCTCAGGGACCAGGGTTCAATCCTCAGTGTGCTGTGCCAGCCCCGTGCCCAGGGGCAGTGAGACAGGATGCAGCAGCATGTGCCTGGAATCCCAGCTCTTGGGAGGCTGTAAACAGGAGGATCACTACAAGTCTGATCTGTGTAGTGAGCCCCTGTAGACCCTGTACTTAATACATAAAAAAAACAAAAACAAATTACAAGCGGTAGAAAGGCACATACTCTTGCTATCCAAATCCTGTTAACATTCATTTTAAGAGCAATGTTTAGGGTGACAATTTAGAGGTAAAATCTGTATGATGAAATCTAAATAAATTAAAATTAATCAAATGTTACGTTTGCTAGAAACTGTTCTGAGCCTTTCTGAGCTGGCATTATTTCTACCTTGTCACAGTGTCACAAGGCTTGTGACAAAGGCTGAGAACAGCTACTTAAGAGAGGAGAAAACCAGGCCAGGAAAAGTTCAAAGTCGTGAGTTGACCAAGGTGCTTATCTATTTGTGACATAGATCCAATTGTAATCCTTACAACTGCTCAGGATTATTTTATTTTCAACATTTAGCATTTTTCAATCAGTCAATCTTGACTTTAAGATGCGCTGTTACCCAGGTTTAATTAGGCTTATTCTATTCTGGACCCGTTTGTCTGTCTACACCAGGGGCTTTCCACTTCCACAGTACACACACTGTAAAAGTACCGAGACCTTTAAGAAATGCAGATGCGTGGATCTGATCCCCGAGATTGGGTTTAGCTGATCAGGGAAAGGCCTGACACTCTGATAAGAGCACCAGAGGTGAATCTTACGTGTAGCGAGAATTGAAACACACACTGCTCTATCCCAAGAATATCTGTCATTCACATGTTCACATATGTCTGAAAACCCCTGAGGACATTTTGTGACCTTTTTGCTTCTACTTTGTGTGATCAAAATGTGTTCACCGTACGCGGGCCTATTTAAACACAAACACGCTGCTCAGCTAAATCTCTGTGCAAAGAACACCCGTATGAAGGAGTACAGAAAGTACCAAGTTGAATCGGATTATTGAATTTCAAGCACTGATCATGTACCTAATTATACTAAGTGTAATTTAATCCATGATCTAGGCTTCTGCCTCTGGTGTTTATGTCAGTTGAGGTAATGTGGGACCATTTAAAATTTTTTAAATTAATCAATTAATTTGGTACAGGGTCTCTATGCAGCTCAGACTCATAGTGGGCTTCCTGTTTCAGCCTCCCCAGCTCTGGGATTACAGGCATGTGCCACCAGGCCCAGTTTCAGTGGCAGGCAGTGAGTGGGGCTGGCCTGGCATGCGGTACTGGGGATCAAACCCGGGTCCTTGTGCTTGTCAGACAGGCACTTAGATTGCAGAGCTATCTTCCAAACCAAATGTGGACCCATGTAATTCCTATGTCTCTTAGGTTGCTTGCTATTGGAGGCAAAGATGTACTTTGGGTCTACAGGAACATAGAAAATAGGGCTCGGAAGGCCCCAGTCACGCTATCCAGCAGTGCCTTTGAGTCCCTAGAACTACACGATTTGTATGTTTACTTGCATTTGATTTAAAATGAAACGTTAGAACGCAACCTCAAATCAAATGGCCCTCCCCGTGCGAAGCTCGCCCACCTGCCGCGCGGCGCTTACCTGAGCAAATGGAGTCACAATCAAGTCGTCTCCATGTCTGAAAAACAAACCAAAGCCTGTGTTAGGAGGTACCAGCAGCTCTGCAAAGCCTTCTGGTCAACAGTACACGGCAAGCTCCACTTCCGTGAATCCCCCTAGAGAATTACAGTAGTTCCATCCTTATTCTTCCGCATAGGTCCTTCCCAGCCACTGGCTTAAAAAGATGACTTCAGGGATGCAAACCCTTGTCCAGCTCCCTGAGTGAGGAAGGAAGCTCCCCAAGTCTCTGCCAATGTCACTGCTGCTTTTTAGGCACACAGGATGTGCACCTGTAGAAACAGAGTCCCAGCACTGGGGCCTGCGTTTTACTCTTGGCCTTATATCGTAGGTATTAGGGAGGGGTGCAGCGGGAAGGAGCCAGCTGCGGCAGCAGTTTCCCTGAAGGGACCCCAGGCCCTGTAACCCTTGATGGTGGGCAGCGTCAAGTGTCCCACACTGTCGTGTGTAAGTCTCTTACATAGCCCAGGCACTGCGGATGACATGGGACTACATCAGATGCTAATAAAAACTCGGTGAAAGTGTTTGACTGACTCACGTCCCAGTCACTGTAGTTACGGGGCAATGTTACCCTGGGTGTGCTGTTGCTAGAGCCATCCCCACCCCAGGGCCAGGACACAGGAGCAAGGTGTCAGCAGGACGTGCACTGAAGGCCCGGGAAAGGCCAGAAGGTTGTGCAGTGAAGCCAAGATGCAGGGTACTTTCTCAGTATGTTTTAGAGCGTAAATCATCAGCATAAATCATTAGCAAGAAGGACTTGCCACACTTCGGTAGGCTATGATGTGATCCAGCTATCCAAGACTTTTTAACCAAGAGGCTAGTTATCATACAAAGTGAGTTTCCTGGATGTGACCTCGCTGAGAGCAGTGGACCCGAGCTGTCTGCCCACTTGAAAATATCTGCAATGGGCCCCCGTGGCCTAGAGCAACACTCAGGCAACACCCTTGAGTGCAAGGGGCACACAGACGAGGTCTCCACCAGGGCCGTGATCAGCATGAGACCTGGTGTTCTGGGGCTCATGAGACCATGCGAAGGGTGGAAAACAGAAGCAGCAAAGAGTAAAAATGTAAACTTCAAAAGAAGCAGATGACTTGCAATCCATTAGTTCCAGAATGATATTTGCCAAGGGTCACCTGCTCTTCCTAGTCATTATTCCCAGAATCCCAGCCAGGAAGACCGCACATCGGATTTTATGATCATTTTATACAAGAAGGAGTTGAAGTACAGAAAGGTCATAGGGCGTGAGAGCCGACAAGGGGCAGAGACGGGGCGTCAAGCAGAATAGCTCTTCTGAGAGCAAACCCAGCAAAATGGCCGACAGGGAGAGAGGGCCAGGGCCAGGGCAGTGGCAAGGAAACCAGCGTACCAGAAGGAGAAAACTAAAGGGGATAAAAGTTGAGGGGCGGGGGCAGAATGGCCCAGGAAGAAAAACACCACATCTGAACAGCTACAGTGAGTAGCCTAAAGATTCTAGACAATGCCACCGATACCAGGAAATGCAAGCATGGCGTTTAGTAAGGAGCCAGGAAGTGGTTCTTAGGGTCCCTGTGCGACCTGGGAAAGAAATGGGTCTTATTCTGATGGAAGCTTGAGTCGTTAATTTCAGCCCTGGCACATTCTTAGCGTGTAAATTGTGCAAGTTATTACTCCTCTCATCCTCTTGATCTCCCCTTCCGTAAAAGAAGTTGACCGTGTATACAGGAAGTGGTGTTTGGGGATCAAATCAATCATGTCAGGCACGGAGGATGCGCTTAGCGCATGATTAACGTTCAGTGAACGTTGGCTATGGCAATAATTAGTAAGAGTAAGGACTTTGCCCAGGGCCTTTTGCTTTCCTACGCAGTTAGAAAAATGTAAAGACTCAAGAGAACTGACACTTAATTAAGATGAGCCCTTGAGCCATTGGGACAGATCTGCAAGGGCTGAGGACTCTGAAGGAGTAAAAGTGGAAGCTTTGGGGACAAATGCCTTGAGGACAGAGGAGTTGGAGCATTAAACTGAATCAGAGGAGCTAAGAGAGGGGAAAGCTGCCAGCATTAAGGGCATTGTCAAGCAATTCATGGAAACATGCAGTCATGTATTTCTGTATGTGTAATTATATGTCCATATATGTAATCAAATACAGGTAAGGATAATGCTATGATATGTGCTTCTGAAGTAAAATATCACTGACTTTTACAGCAATGTTGCAATGTAGGTGGTGTAACGCCCATTTTACAGATAAGAAGATTGAGGCCCGACTTGGTTAAGAGCCCTGAAGTTGCACAGCTAGGTCACTGCACAGCCCTAGCTGGCATGCCCAGTCCCTTAGGATATCATTGTTCCACTCTTACTGAACAGCCTGAAAATAAATAGGAACTAAGACTCTAGAAAATAACAACAAAAGACAAAGATTCAGGGAAAAAGAAAGAGTAAAACTAGTCTAGTTCCAAAAGGATGCCCAGGGCAGCCACCTACTTTTCTTCACTGGCCCATCATGTTGGCCTTGCTTTGGGGCTGAAGTATAGGGTTGTAACTTTTCTCATATATTCATTTTGAAAAAAGCAACCTCTCTCTCACAGAGCAACTGAATAATGCTTGCACATAGTTCAATTTCTAGAAAGCATGAATACAAAATCCAGGGCTAAACACATTAGCATTTTGATGTCTCTCTTTCTTTCTCTCTCTCTCTCTCTCTCTCTCTCTCTCTCTCTCTCTCTCTCTCTCTCACACACACACACACACACACACAGATCAGTAGAACTGAGCGGCATGTGTTGTGTTGATACTTTGGTTCAAATACCAAAGACAATTCCCTTGGATTTATTTACTGATCTTCAAGATATTTCAACATTACTTAAGACACAACATGTAATTTAAACATCATTATTCAAGGGATGCAGTTAAATTATAACAAAGAAGAGATTGGCCATATACCATACTTAATTTGAGAAGCAAAGAAGCTATTGGGCTGGGCAGCTGCCTGAGGGGCATCAATCACCCTTCTGGGGGCCGCAGCTTCAGTGCCTGTGGCTGTCCTCACCCCTTCCTCTTCTGCTCTGTTCCCTTGTTCTGCGTCATAGCTGCCACGAGTGACATGGTTTTTCAGCACCCTACCATCCTCCCAGAATTTTGGTGACATGGAGGCAGCAGGGATAGGACACGTGAGCCCAATTCAGCCTCCTCCTTTACGCTGTGAGTGTTGGCTGTTGTGTCCCAGAAGTGGGAAGGTGACCAGTGCAACCGTCCGTCTCAGTGCACGGCCTTGCTAAAGACGCAGCATCTTTTTTTAAAAAATTACTTTTAGTAAGAAATAACAATGCGACAGTATTAAAACACGTTAGTAGTACATTCCCAAAATTGATGCAATGCATATTGTTGTCCTTGTAGTAGTTATGCAGAGCACAGGATGTAGACATGATAATTTTTCTAATCATTATTGGTACAAAAATTTCTTCTCATTGACCTAAGAGAAAGCAGCTGTATACATAGTCCAGTATTCCATAATCGCAGTGGGTTATTGGCAGAACAGGCCATGTCGGAAGCTGTTGATTTAAGCCTTTTACAGCTCAGCAATGAATGAATGAATGAATGAATGAATAAATAAATAAATAAATAAATAAAAACAAAAGGGTACTGAAGATTTCTACAGAACGGTATCAATATTACATCAGGTTATATATATATTTTTTCATATGTATTTGTTTGTGTGTGTGTGTGTAAAACACAAGGAAGAACTAATATAAAGTCAGTGGAAAATGGCAATAAAAAAAAAAGATGCTGCATCTGTAACATAGATCAGAGGCAGTGCCCTCCGCCCTGCCTGAAACCTGATCCACTGCAAGCCGCAGTCCTTTCCTCTGTTTTATTCTTTATCATTCCTTTTTTAATTTATTTATCACTTTTAATAAGAAACAACAATGTCACAGTTTCAAAACACGTTAGTAGTCATTCCTTGACCTGGCATGAAGTCCCGTTTCTAAGAACAAAGTCGTCTCAAGCAAGGCATATTGGAATTAATTCATGGAAATAAAGCTCCTAATTTTTTATACAAATTACACTGGATTTGAATCTATTGGAATTAAAAAGCACTTTATATATATTTTTTAACACACTTAATTTTTAGTTGAATCTCATTTCCAAGCTTTGTAAAAGACATAGTTAAGATATACACTAAGATAATTTATTTGAAGAACTTTTTTGTGAAGCATACAGACAGGTATGATTCTAGTGACAAAGATATGTAGCTCTAAAAACAAAAAGCAAAAAATCTACCCCACACTTGTTTCTGCCAAATTAATCCCTAAATGTCTCACTTAAATAACCATGAAACCATTCCTAGCACTTCAGTGGTAGATGTTCTCTGTAAGGGATGGGCTATGGCACATCCATATCTTTTAAAAAATATCGAATGCTCCTTTTATCTTTATATATGGCTAATAATATGATTTGAAAAAGCTGTCTCTAGATCAATATTGAACTAACTTTTCTCAGATGTACTGTCACAGTGCAATGGTACAGTAAAATATATTTTTACTTAAGGTTAGAAGAAAAATACAATATGAGCATGTCTTTTAAGTGTCTCATGGAACTTACATATCAGAATTGAAAAATTGATCTGGTGGGTAAGACAAATGGAAGATTTATTTGTTATGATACACAAAACTCGGCTTAAAGGAATCGTGAGTTTATTCTTGTGTTATCTTTTAAAGGGAAAGAAATCCCTCAAAAGGAAAGAACAACTGAGAATGGGGGGAAAAGAGAAAAGAAGGAAGGGAACAAAGATATGTGTATACACACAAGTTAGCTTATGGGATTATACTTTCTATGCGCTCATTGCCCAGGACAGTGAGCACTTTACGTCTTTTGATCAACTTTGCATGCCTGCACCTGGTAATCTGAGCAACTGCTTTGAAGATAACAGCAGGCAATATGGTGATTATTGTTAATTTCCTACCATCTTGTTTTGAAATTCTGACATTATTTATTTATTTATTTATTTAGGTCTCTTTAAAATAAAAAAAAATATTTAAAAATATGGTATCTTCGCCAACTGTGTGTGTTAGGAGAGTTTATAATACTGCATAATTAATGAAGTCTCAAGTTGGGAAGGGGCTGTTGGTGTCGTTTACAATTTCACTGAAAAGCTAGATTCAGAGTTGCGCAGCTGGGGCTGGAGATCTGAAATTGTGCCCCTCGGTGACATGAATTTTGGGGGACCGTTATTTAACATTATGCTTCTTTAACATATATAACAACAAACTTTAATAGCACCCGGGGTCTCTTTTAAGTAGAAAAGCAGCTTTTATGTTTTAGAAGTGTCGTGTTTGTGGGGCGCAAGCGGGGAGACAGTGCGGCTGGGGTAACTACGCAAAGGTTGCTCTGGCGTCGTAGGTGTGCATGCGCATGCGTGGGCGACGAGGAGCCAGGCCCAGGCCACGGTCACGGCAAAACGCGCTCGTGGATACTTTCAGGGTGCGCAGGACCGGGTACCGCGGGCCACCGTTGGAGGCCGGTTCCCACTGGTCTGAGTCGCCATGAGGAAGGAGCTGCCTCGTCCCAGGAAGCTGGCCAAGTACCCTGTGCTGATGCAGACTCAGAGCCTGCAGTCTTGGAATCTCACCAGTCTCTGGGGCAGGAGTCTCAGCCCTAGAGGGCACCGTGGACTTTTCTGGTTTTCAGCAAAGCAATGGCAGTAGAGTTCCAACAGTTCTATTTCTGGCTAGATTTCCAAAGGAAATAAGCTCAGAGCATTGAAGAGATACTTACTCTTCCACTTCTACCGCAGCACTATTAAAACAGTCAACATATGGACTCAAGCTAAATGTTCATCAACAGATGAATGTAGAATGGCAACGCAGGTAATATGTCTACAATGAAAGATGCGGCCTTAACGAAGAAGAAAACCCTGTTGTTTGTTCAACAGGGAGGAACCTGGAATATATTATTCTTGGGGAAATAAGCCATGCACAGAAGGACACAGAGCACATTGTCTCATAGACAGGTGGATTTGAAAGCAAAGCAAAACAAAATAAAATGTGAGCTTGCAGAGGGGGGAGCAGAAGCAGAGTTGGGATAGGCAGGGGAGATGCAAGCAAACAGATCAAAATTTCAGTTAAATAGGAGGATTAAGGGCAAGAGACATACAGTAGGAATATTGGCTATTACTGATAATAAAGCACAGTATATTTGAGAAATGCTAAGAGCAAATTTTAAATGTTTTCATCACAAAAAGAGTAAGTATGTGAGTGTGATGAATAAGTTTGTCTGATTTATTAATTTCATTATATATAAACATTACATCAAATTTCATAAATGTATATAATTTGTCATATGTT